>CM055747.1:2874362-2997579 GCA_029465975.1 Dallia pectoralis | reverse complement strand
GAATCTGAATCATAGCCAAACACTATTCCTCAGTAGCCAGTGTAGACTCCCAATCTGACTCATATCCAAAACTTATTGTGATGCTGGAAAACCACAGCTGATGGAGAGCGCACCTTTTTTTATCCAACTTGCTCCTAAAAAATGGGCCAAATTATCAGCAGAAAGGTGCAACTGTCTTATTGAAAGCAAATATAAAGCACTTGCTTATTTATCTTGGCAAAGGCAGTGTGCAAACAAGAGCTTTCTCCTGAGTGTCTATAATACTGTCCATGTCGTTTGTCCATAATTTCAACATTGAAATGGTTCATTTAATTTAATAAAAAACATTAGCAAATGCAAAACAGTCGGAGACCAAATGCTTCATTTGAACGTCAACTGAAGAAACACCTAGTTAGTTTAGCCACTCACCCTAAAGAACTCCTTGGTGGATCCTGAGTCCAGAGTCCCGTAGGCGATCTCCGTCTGCTTGGCCAGGTCCTCGGCGCTCTCTATCGGGGAAACCATCCGCTCCACGGTGAGGAAGGCGGCCAGGTTGGCCGTGTAGGAGGAGATTATGATGAGGGTGAAGAACCACCAGACCCCCCCCACGATCCTGCCCGACAGGGACCTGAGAGCGGGTGGAGGACAGAGGGCTGTGAGAGCAGGGTGTCCACGCTGAACGCCGAGAGATGGATGGAAGATACCGTTTCCTCTAGAGAGGCTACGTCTCAAGACGTGACGCAGACATGACGGCGTTTATGAAGAGAATCACACATGACATTCTGGACGGCGAACCATATGTCTCCAGACAGGACCTGCCTTTGCATGTGTAGACATATATGTATCAGTTTTAATGACAATGACTCGTATAGGAACCGCCATTTGGCATATTCGGTGTCAATGATAATAACGATCATATGTGTTTGTGGGTGGTTGGACTAATTCCATTGCGCAGGCACAGACCTTCTAAACTGCCTCGTGTCGTGCGTCTAAATAAATCTGGGTATGGAACGCTTCCTGGAAAATACCTGATAAAGATCCCTGTAGATGGAAATGTTGTCTTTTTCAGACCTGATGACGATTCCAATAAATGTATAATGATAATAATTAAAAACACCTAAGGTGGTGTTTATGAGTCTGGGCTTTGTTCCTTCCTTGCGGCGCTTTTTTTGGCCCCGTACCCGGTACCCCCCGCGAGGATGTGCGTTTGATCAAGGCATCCGAGCATTGCCAGGGAATAGATCTGAATGTACCTCAGTTCTTACCCTACCACCTCAACGGGAGGTGTTGGGGCTGAATAATTCCAGATACCCACACAACAAAGTCATATGGCTGCCAGCTCCCACAGGTGAACCAACTGCTAACGTGAATCTTACTGTATTCTATCAAATAATCAAATCCTCTAAGAAGGAAAGTGGCATTCATTTAACAGTGTTCGGTGATCCATGACTTTGACTCTTTCCAGGGCATAAATAAAATCTTATATTGTCATTTTCTTTGCTTTCTGTTATCACGTTGCTATAATTGAATTGCTTGATTGTCTGCTACTGCGTGTATGGAGTCCATCGCTCTGCTTTTATTGACTTAACTAATGCTTCAAAACAAAACAAATTGCTGTCGTGGGCAGTTTAATAACTGAGGAAGAAATCTGATTGATCCATGTTCAAGTGCTGATCTCACAGAACCATATTCCTGCAGACCCGTAGATATCCCCAGTCAGCCAAGACCGATGCTCTGCTCTAATATTCACGGACTGCAACAGTCTCTCGTTGATTTCCATTCAGATGCGCCGCGCAACATCCCAGCACTTCAGACAAAATGAGAAGTGACGCCTTTAACAATGACAGTCCCACAAGAAGCGACCGGGGACACAACACAACCACGGAGATGGAGTGAACGAATGAACGAGTGGAGGGCTGTGACATTCTCGCTATGCGACAAATGAAGGAATGCGTGATGTTTGGGGGGGGCTTCATCAGAGTGCGGAACGTATCGACGTGTCTCACACTTGGAATACATTACATGCACCACGCTGATGACAGTAACATGGGACATGCAGCAAAAACACGGTAGCCCTCCAAGTCATTGGGAATATAAGGGAAGGTACTCGGGAGTGGGATGACCCTGTGCCCTGTGCATCTTACAGTCCCCAGCATGGTGGATATAAGTTATTCTGTGGGGATGCTGTGCATCGTTGCTGACAGGGAGCCCGGTGAGAAGACGTGAGACAGTGACGGGTGTGGAGAGGATGACGTGGAGCACAGGATGAAGTTGTGTGGGTGGTGTATGGGGTGGTGTGTGGGTGGTGTATGGGTGGTGTGTGGGTGGTGTGGCGAGGATGACGTGGAGCACAGGATGAAGTTGTGTGTGGGTGGTGTGTGGGTGGTGTATTGGGGTGGTGTGTGGGTGGTGTGTGGGTGGTGTATGGGTGGTGTATGGGTGGTGTGTGGGTTTTATGTGTGTGGTGTATGGGTGGTGTGTGGGTGGTGTATGGGTGGTGTGTGGGGTGGTGTATGGGTGGTGTGTGGGTTTTATGTGTGTGGTGTATGGGTGGTGTGTGGGTGGTGTGTGGGTGGTGTGTGAGTGGTGTATGAGTGGTGTGTGGGTGGTGCGTGTGTGGGTGGTGTATGAGTGGTGTGTGGGTGGTGTATGGGTGGTGTGTGGGTGGTGTATGGGGTGGTGTGTGGGTGGTGTGGGTGGGGTGGTGTGTGGGTGGTGTTTGGGTGGTATGTGGGTGGTGTATGGGTGGTGTATGAGTGGTGTGTGGTGTATGGGGTGGTGTGTGGGGCGAGATGGAACAAACCCAAAATAACGTATATGCACCATGGCATGACGGGAGTTACAGTGACTATGACCATAAAATGCAGAGAGATGGTGGGGGTGCGTGAACGTCTGAGGTGATGGAACATGGACCACAGTCACCAACCTTGGCGAGATATCGCATCCCTGCTGCATGAAGGCGCCCAGGGAAAACCACAGGCTATTAAAAATCCCAAAGTCATTTGGCGGGTCTGGAGGGCTCTGGGGGTCTTTGGCCTCGTCGTTCTCGTCCAAATGCCACTCATACGGGCTGAATCTGCTGACCAGGAAGAGGACCACGCTCACGCCAATATAGGCGAACACTATACACATCCAGATCTCATAGGCCAGAGGGTCCAGGAACGAGAACACCCCGGGCTTGGACTTTTGAGGCTTCTTTATCATAATGGAAATCCCCAGGCTCATAAAAGGTTTAGAGAAGTCTATCACCTCCTCACGAACCAACGTTATAGTCAGAGGAGCCACGGCTATGTCAGCTCTCTGGAAAGATGAGAACAGGCACAGGAAAAGTTAGTGGTTCAAAATGTAACAGAGACATCACATGAAACTACCTGGGTTTTATCTCAACAAAGGACAGACATTGAAACAAACCATGAGATTACATTGTCCCTTGTACGGTATCAGAAATGCATGAATAAAAAAGGGAGAGCTGCGTCTTAAAACCGCAGTTAGCAGTAGCTATTCCCTCTGTCTGGGAGTACAAAGGAACACGGCACTCAGTCAGATCAATCGATGAAAGTATGAAAGCAGGAGATTGAAGCGTTTACGCAAACAGCCCGTTATATTCGAATCAGCCGGGGAAATTCAACTCCAATCGGATCGTCTTCAAAGCTCCCCAGCCCTATTAGCGGGTATCTCGGCTAGGTACTCTTACAAAGTTCTTGCTTTTCGGGGTTTGAGAGTCAAACAGCCGGATCTGTGGCCGTGACATGAAAATATGCAAATGCAATGCTAGAGCTGCTGTACGTGTCAGACAGGGTTCACCGTGAAAAACCCAGCTCACGGCCGCACTGCTTGTCTCCACATATCACCGGCTGATTTGCATGTGAATGGCTAATTAAGGGTCTAGCAGATTTATTGTGGATGCAGAAAGGTGTCTCAGGGCTCGTACAAAGACTGTCAATTATAGCAGGGGTTCATCTTCCTCTTTCAGCTCTCTCTCTCTCTCTCCGACGAGGCGTCGGCGTAATTCCGCTAAAATATTCATTACGACAGGAATCCGCTTCTCCACGGTAAATTATGACGCAGTTCAGAGCCTTGCGCGCTCGCATTCGAACTGACAAGCAGATGTTTTTTTCATTTTCACAGCATACTTTTATTATGAAACATTTAAAATTTCACAGTTGTTGTTGTTGTGTTATGATAGAAGACGGGGGCTCATACTTACACATGTTGTGAGGGGTTCAAAACATACAGGAAATATGTGAATACGTTTAATATACGCATGGATAAGCACACACCCAGTCAGTAGAGGATTGCGGGCCGGATCTGGTTGCTGGGCGACACATATGGATCAGTGGTGTCACGGCAACAATAACGGGCCAGATCCGGTCCGAATGTGGGAGATGCGACCAGGGCAAGGGTAGGCACACTGCTTATGGACCAGCTCTGGCTTGTGACCTGTGACCCTCGCAGGCACCTGGAGAAGTCAGGCAACTTTTGATTGGATCTGGGCCACATAGCAAGGTCTATTCATGTCAAAGATCTGGTTCACCACATATCTCAAGCCATAGCTGGTCAAGCCCCCAACCCTGTGTGGTTGACACTACTGACCTCTGACCCTGTGTGGTTGACACTACTGACCTCTGACCCTGTGTGGTTGACACTACTGACCTCTGACCCTGTGTGGTTGACCCTACTGACCTCTGACCCTGTGTGGTTGACACTACTGACCCTGTGTTGTTCACACTACTGACCTCTGACCCTGTGTGGTTGACACTACTGACCTCTGACCCTGTGTTGTTCACACTACTGACCTCTGACCATGTGTGGTAGACACTATTGACCTCTGACCCTGTGTTGTTCACACTACTGACTCTGACCATGTGTTGTTGACATTACTGACCCTGACCTCTTACCCTGTGGTGACCTTACGCTGGTGACAGTACTTTCCATAACCCCTGACCCTGTGGTGACTTGTGTTGACCTTTACATTGGTGACAGTGCTGACCCTGAACTCTGACCCTGTGGTGAACAATGTTGACCTTTACATAAGTGACAGTGCTGACCCTGACCTCTAACCCTGTGGTGACCTGTGGTGACCTTACGCTGGTGACAGCGCTGACCCTGACCTCTGACCCTGTGGTGACCTGTGTTGACCTTACGCTGGTGACAGTGCTGACCCTGACCCTAACCCAATACGTCCAGACTGTCACTTACCCCATAAACCAGTTCACCCACCATCCCGTTCCACGTCTTGGTCTCTGGCTCTCTTGCACCATACTTCCCGTCTGCAACTACTGACAGTTTGTATCTTATCCCCACATGTTTTGCAATTTCGGCAGCTAAATCGACACAGTAGCCTTCATATCTGTCATTCCCCTCCAGCGACAAGTAGTTTCGCTTGTACATCACATAGGGAGACTCCTGTTAATTAAACATAATGTTGAGGTCATTGGTGAGCATGCACACATTCCATTAACAGAAGCAATAAAAGGCATGCACACATGCTTGATGTTACAACAGAGACAGACAGAGACTTTCATAAACAGAGACGGTCATAAACAGACAGAGACTGTCATAAACAGACAGAGACGGTCATAAACAGACAGAGACGGTCATAAACAGCCAGAGACGGTCATAAACGGACAGAGACGTTCATAAACGGACAGAGACGGTCATAAACAGACAGAGACTGTTATAAACAGACAGAGACGGTCATAAACAGACAGAGACTGTCATAAACAGACAGAGACTGTTATAAACAGACAGAGACGGTCATAAACAGACAGTGACTGTTATAAACGGACAGAGACGGACATAAAACAGATGCTGATCACACAATAAGAAATTAGAAACAGGACATCATGGGCAAAAAGCGGCATACAGAATAGGTCACATGGGCATATTGGGGTGCGGTCCACAGCCAAATGCAGATAGCCTCTATAGCAGCGGAATAAAGGCACACGCTAAGCAGAGCCAGTGGAGGGCGCTAAGGCCTGTGACAGGCAGGCATAAAAGGGTCAAGGGTTTGGCTATGACACCATCAAGCCAAAAGCCAGCAACAACTCCAAGGAGGTAGGAGCCAGCACAACTCTAAGGAGGTAGGGGCCAGCACAACTATAAGGAGGTAGGGGCCAGCACAACTATAAGGAGGTAGGAGCCAGCACAACTATAAGGAGGTAGGAGCCAGCACAACTATAAGGAGGTAGGAGCCAGCACAACTATAAGGAGGTAGGGGCCAGCACAACTATAAGGAGGTAGGAGCCAGCACAACTATAAGGAGGTAGGAGCCAGCACAACTATAAGGAGGTAGGAGCCAGCACAACTATAAGGAGGTAGGAGCCAGCACAACTATAAGGAGGTAGGAGCCAGCACAACTATAAGGAGGTAGGAGCCAGCACAACTATAAGGAGGTAGGAGCCAGCACAACTATAAGGAGGTAGGAGCCAGCCCAACTATAAGGAGGTAGGAGCCAGCACAACTATAAGGAGGTAGGAGCCAGCACAACTATAAGGAGGTAGGGGCCAGCACAACTATAAGGAGGTAGGAGCCAGCACAACTATAAGGAGGTAGGAGCCAGCACAACTATAAGGAGGTCGGAGCCAGCACAACTATAAGGAGGTAGGAGCCAGCACAACTATAAGGAGGTAGGAGCCAGCACAACTATAAGGAGGGAAGAGCCAGCACAACTATAAGGAGGTAGGAGCCAGCACAACTATAAGGGGGTAGGAGCCAGCACAACTATAAGGAGGTAGGAGCCAGCACAACTATAAGGAGGTAGGAGCCAGCACAACTATAAGGAGGTAGGAGCCAGCACAACTATAAGGAGGTAGGAGCCAGCACAACTATAAGGAGGTAGGAGCCAGCACAACTATAAGGAGGTAGGAGCCAGCACAACTATAAGGAGGTAGGAGCCAGCACAACTACAAGGAGGTAGGAGCCAGCACAACTATAAGGAGGTAGGAGCCAGCACAACTATAAGGAGGTAGGAGCCAGCACAACTATAAGGAGGTAGGAGCCAGCACAACTATAAGGGGGTAGGAGCCAGCCAGAGGTTGCATCTGCTTTCCGTCTGTTTAACAGAACATGGGCAGGCTAGAAGAACTTCCTGTTCATTAAGTAAATGGCAATGATTGACAAGGGATAAGAGAAGATGTCAGTGCAACGCTATCAGACACTTGGCATCGATGAATACGCAGAGAGGGGGAATCATACGACCAATCAAAGCAACGCCAGAGATGATCTTCCATACACCAGAGATGATCTTCCATACACCAGAGTTTATGTTCCAAACACCATGGGTGCATTTTGGACATTTCTCCGTCTCAGCTCCAAAATCAAAGAAACGGATTGGTTTTAAATCAACGCAATCCGTGCACGGAGAGAGTTACAGACGCCAGTGGGTTGAACAATGGTCAATTTATTTCTTGCTGTGCTGAAGATGTCAACTAGTTCTATTAAGACCTTAAAATTGCCCTACCATATATCCCTGTATCTATCAAGAACTAAAAATGACCATAACATGTTGATATCATCTAGGCGGGCGTGTTCGGTGTTCTGAATTTGTCTAAGATGAGTGCATAATAGGCAAAGTCAGAATAAAGGCCATGGTTTTAAACGGAACATGAGTTCGTGTTTTACAGTAAAAATGACCACGGTCATCTAACCTGCTGTAAACGCATCCATCGGACCGGGGTTTATCTCTCTCCCGGAACTAAAAATACCTTTCTGTCTATGTTATGAAGCAGACGATCCTTGACCTTCGACCTCTGATATCTGTAGATATTAGAAGAAACCATAGAGGTCACGCTTCGACACAGATCAGGGGCGATGCCGAATGGGTTTCAACAACCGCTAAAGGCGATAAACAAACCGAAGCTTTTTCAAGCTCGTTGGTTTTTATATCCTCCTCAAATGGCAAGTACCTCACGTCCCCAGCAAGAAACAATTGATCATCCCAAGCATTGCGTCCGGCCTTGTCATCACAGGCCATTTACTAAACGAGGCAGGAGCGGGGTTTTTTACTTACGTACATGTGCGCTGTGTATGAGATAAAAGTCTACAGGCTCTAGCTCGTTACCATCACCAAAGCCGTTATTGTGACGTCACTGCTACAACAGACCACCGTAATATGAGAAATCAAAATGCTTTGGCACCCACACGGATACAGTTGAAACACTCTACGAGACTCGACTGTTTCAACTTGTAGTGAGTGGATGGAAAGCAACTCAAAGGAGAAAACGGTTCTACCCGCCCAGGACAGAATGTAACAACGGACACATTGACCTTGAGTGGCAGACGTTTTTGGAGGTGGAACATTTATAATCCGCTTGAATGAGTGTACCATAATAGTAGTGACCACAATCGTTCGGTTTTCCACAGAAGAGGACTCGTTGGTCACTTGGGCGTCCATAACATATACATATTTTTCGTATTCGTTCCAGTACCCGGTCTGAAATTGACAAAAAAGACACCATGGTTATTTGAAGAATAACAATACGAAACACATTTGTGAGCGACGGCTAACCAGGTGCCGTTGGCAGGTGAGCCTGTCTGAGGAGAATCTGTGAATGAAGGAGTTTGAGGGGTTTCCTGACGACGCATAAGAATTCCTGTAGTGACACTCGGAAATGCCAGTCTAACCTGCGCCTAAACTACAGTGGAGAGAAAGAGCGTTCAACTCTCCGCTAATCTCCGCTAATCTCCGTCTCAGCATCTTTACTGCAGCTGCTCTGCCACTGGGCTTTTAACATAAAACAAATTACTACCCACGAAATGTTCTTTGCACGCTGCAAGCTAACTAATATTAGCGAAATGATGATTGACGATACTTATTCAGCCAGAACAAATGTCAATTAAAATGGAGAGTGTACATACCGTTGTGCTGCTACGAAAACAGTGCACTTAATCAAGAGATTTAAAACATCTATATTAATTACTCAAAATTTGTTTGATCGATCTTTTCTGTCGCGTCGTTCCCGCCTGCTGCATTGTGTTCTATTTAATACAGTCGGGTTCTGTTGTGTTCTTTTGTGTAATACTCTGTTCTTCACTGTGTTTGCATCTGCTCTCCTTTGTTCCTACTCCTGTGTAATTACACGGATCTCCTGCAGATGATGAGTCTCGGCCAAGGACTAGGTGAGCAGAGCTTTGTGGACAGTCTGGCGGGTTCCTCCTTTTGTCGTGCCAGCTTCCGTGGGCACCCAGTCATATTCCAGAACTACCATAGTGCAGTTTGTGTGTGGGGGGCGTGGTGTTGTCACAACTGAAAGATTGATTGGTTCCGCACTTTCGGCCTCTCTGCCCGAGGAAAGATGGAGCCGTCAGGTCAGACTCTAGTGTCTGGAGCAAAATGAAACGCGCAGGAGCTGTTTTACTTCACTCCATTAAAGTGTGCAGCTCTACCCTGGCCTCTGCTCAGAGCTGTGGGTAAAGACGTCTGTCTGGCACAATTACAGTGTAATACATGAAATACAGGAAGGTAACCTGATACCATTTGAACACATGTTACGGAGTCACGTTATTGTGTGTGACAGTTTGTCCAGCAGGTGTTCTCATTTAGGAAAGATAGAAAACAGTTCTGGACCGGCACGAGATCCTTTTAAACGTTTAAACAATTACTCACGCATCTGACTAATAGACCTCTGATATGAGATAATGAACGTGACAAACACATCTAATTGTAGCTATTAACGTAATTATTTAGCTGCAATTTGCACATTAAGCTGCTATGCTGCTTTCTACTTACCTTTTTTGGACCCCCTACTTTCATCTCGTACACATCAACGGTGTAGTTGGCTCTCCGACCGAACGAATCGAACTGGATATTTCCTGTCATGCCCTGTACCGCGACCTGCCAGTGCAAAGAACCACAGGAACCATGAGGACCCCCACATGAAAATAAAACACGCTTCTTTGGTCGGGGTCCCTCGTACCATTTTAAGGGCCCTCTCGATGTCAATGCCTTGGCTCCAGGGCACTGCTGGATTGGCCAGACAGTCTCCGGCACTCCCCCTCCGAGACACATCCACTCTCTGCCTCCGCAGGTAACGGAAGGCCTCTGCTAGGACCAGCACAGCATCATGGGTCAACGCTGATGTGTACTGAAACACAAACACCAATGCAGATCGTATGGTTATAAGATCTGTCTGAAGACAACAGACCACAACAGCAGATCTAATCCTTATAAGATCTGTCTGAAGACAACAGACCACAACAGCAGATCTAATCGTTATAAGATCTGTCTGAAGACAACAGACCACAACAGCAGATCTAATCCTTATAAGATCTGTCTGAAGACAACAGACCACAACAGCAGATCTAATCCTTATAAGATCTGTCTGAAGACAACAGACCACAACAGCAGATCTAATCCTTATAAGATCTGTCTGAAGACAACAGACCACAACAGCAGATCTAATCCTTATAAGATCTGTCTGAAGACAACAGACCACAACAGCAGATCTAATCGTTATAAGATCTGTCTGAAGACAACAGACCACAACAGCAGATCTAATCGTTATAAGATCTGTCTGAAGACAACAGACCACAACAGCAGATCTAATCGTTATAAGATCTGTCTGAAGACAACAGACCACAACAGCAGATCTAATCGTTATAAGATCTGTCTGAAGACAACAGACCACAACAGCAGATCTAATCGTTATAAGATCTGTCTGAAGACAACAGACCACAACAGCAGATCTAATCGTTATAAGATCTGTCTGAAGACAACAGACCACAACAGCAGATCTAATCGTTATAAGATCTGTCTGAAGACAACAGACCACAACAGCAGATCTAATCCTTATAAGATCTGTCTGAAGACAACAGACCACAACAGCAGATCTAATCCTTATAAGATCTGTCTGAAGACAACAGACCACAACAGCAGATCTAATCCTTATAAGATCTGTCTGAAGACAACAGACCACAACAGCAGATCTAATCCTTATAAGATCTGTCTGAAGACAACAGACCACAACAGCAGATCTAATCGTTATAAGATCTGTCTGAAGACAACAGACCACAACAGCAGATCTAATCCTTGTAAGATCTGTCTGAAGACAACAGACCACAACAGCAGATCTAATCCTTATAAGATCTGTCTGAAGACAACAGACCACAACAGCAGATCTAATCCTTATAAGATCTGTCTGAAGACAACAGACCACAACAGCAGATCCAATCGTTATAAGATCTGTCTGAAGACAACAGACCACAACAGCAGATCTAATCGTTATAAGATCTGTCTGAAGACAACAGACCACAACAGCAGATCTAATCCTTATAAGATCTGTCTGAAGACAACAGACCACAACAGCAGATCTAATCGTTATAAGATCTGTCTGAAGACAACAGACCACAACAGCAGATCTAATCGTTATAAGATCTGTCTGAAGACAACAGACCACAACAGCAGATCTAATCGTTATAAGATCTGTCTGAAGACAACAGACCACAACAGCAGATCTAATCCTTATGAGACATGTCTGAAGATTTCTTGCTGTTTTGTGGAGTTATACCAGTAGCAGATCACAAAGTGCAATAGGAAATAAACTGTGAGAGAAAAAGTATATCCCAAGTGGCCAAAGTCACTGCCGTGCTGTACAGCTGGTTGCTGAAACCTGACATTGCATAAGGCTGCCCAAGGGAGCCAATTGAGGGCACTGTCTAGGGTGTATGGGTAGTATGTCTAATGGGGTGTATTTGCTGGCCCATACTCGTGGTTCACTGAGCACTGTGATAAGATGCAGATCAGCTTGGCAAGATGTGCACCGAAGAAATCTGACTTTATGTAATCTGGAGGGAAGGGAAAAAATGTGTTAAAAAAAGAACTGAAGGAATGTATAATTTACTGTAGGAGTGTGTCAGCGATAAACTAGGTTTAGCTCTGAGCAGGGGCATTGCTGTTCGCCACAAGGTTTCTTTTATTCAGGAGGAATTGGCTCCTGGCTGTCTGTTGTCGCCTGATACACCAAAACCTGTTTTTTTGTGGTAAACAAGCAGACTTATTGTTCAACTGCCACACTGACAGTTTATCTGGTCATTTTGCCAAAAGCCTATAAGTGGAACGGACATTTTTTGTAAAGAGGGTGATTATGTGCTTGTCGGGGGGAACCAGGCTCTGTCCTCGCTGTCAGAGGGACCCAGATGGATGAACAGACAGGCATGGTGACGGAGTAACACTGTGGTAGCGTACCTTCAGCGGCGTGCCCTTGGCCTCAGGGAACTCTCTCTCATCCAGGCGTTCCCACCGCTGGATGAACTGTGTAACTATCGGGTTGTCCGGGTTGACGATCTGGAACCCGGTTATATTGGCTCCTCCGGCGAACACTTTGTCCAAGCTCATGTTCGCGAAGCCCTGCAGTGAAACCAGAGGTACCAAACAACAGACAGACGTCAAACAAACTGGTCCGAAGCAACTGGGTTCATCGGTATTGAGAGGATCCTCTGTAACTCATGAAAAAAATTCAGTGCGGAAAATGTGTTCCGGCCTGTTGGTTTCTTGATAACCGCATGGGGCTAAGCACACAACTTAGACACAAAGTTGTCGGCTCTGATGATGTTATTATTTGTTTGTCTGCATTTTGCCAGATCTAATTTTCTCCTAATGTTTGAGTGTGCCCATTTTAGAGAGAAGGGCTGCTGCGCTGCGCTCTTCAACTCACCAGGTTGGCTAGGATGTAATGGTACCCCCTGCTGTTCTTCCCAAGGAACACCACCTGCAGGAGGTGGAGCATCGGTTAGAGAAGGCATCAAAGAACCTCACCTCTCACACTCTGTCCGTCTCATGTTCTAAGGAGAGAGAACGCAACGCGAAAGCAGATATTAGCCCCTAGAAAGAGGCCGTGGATCCATTTGTTGAAGTTTTTAGATCTCCCTTCGCTTTTGCCTTTGCGGCTATATCGTGTGCATCGCCATTAACCCCATCAGGTGTTGAGCAGGTGTTGAGCAGACCAAACGGCAGACTATAATCAAATGGCTGACATCTATAATCATCTATAATCATTCAGTAAAACTGGAGGGTGTGGGAGTTAGTCCTTTAACTTGGTCTCCTTGCTTCGTTGCGCTCTGATGACTCTTTGTGGCGGGTTGGGCGCCTATGAGCCTAACCAAGACAGAAGTCCAGAGAGTGCGTTTACTTCCGGATGCGTGAGTACAGACTTTCTGGTTGACCGAGCCGAGTGTCTGGAACCACAACAGCATCGGATGTTATTCCTGAAGACACAACATCTACTGTCCCTCTGAAGCTTTTTACTCATAGCAGCACCAGCATGCCTGGTCTACATCCAGAATGCCCGGTCAGTTGGATTTAGATCAGGTGATTGACCTGGCCAGACGAACACCTTTCAGTTTTATCCAAAGCGCTTTACAGATCCTGCCTCACATTCACCCACTCATACACTGACGACCGTGTCTACCATGCAAGGTGACTGCAGGCTCGCCAGGAGCAGCTGGACACCTTGACAATTTCACTGAGCCACTGCCACTGACCCATGAACATCTGGTCTCTTTTCAACCGCACAAAGTAAAACGTGTTATGACATACAATTATTTTTTTAAATTTACCTTTGAATTGACCTTTCCCAGAGTCTCTCAAAATGAAATTTAGAAAAGAGTTTTGATTGTGAGTGTATGAAAAATGTAGTTATTGGACGCGCGCAATACAAAGTCAAGGTGATCCCCCACAGAAACGTACAAGGACTCTGTAAAATCGGGTCGAAGCGATGAAGCAATCTGCAGTTGTTATGTTTTGTCTCGATCAACTTCTTACGGCCGGCTGGACCAGTGATGTGTGGTGTACTGTGCTGTTGCCAGGCAACTAACTATTACTCGCAGAACATTGAACTATGACATTCAACTTCAAAGCATGTTAGCATTGTAAGAAACACTTTATTGATTTCCTGTACAGAATGTGGCGCGCAAAAAAGATACGTTCACTGAATCTGCTGGTAACTCGTAGGCTCCACAGGCTCTGTATTTACGTGCTACGTTTACCCGTACACAGCTCTGTTTCATTTCATTCCCTAGAATTTAACCTCGGTTCGGACAATTCCGTGTCATTGCGAACCTATTGCTAACATCCTGGGCTTGGTAATGGTCAGACAGGTTGTGGTCAGAGGTAAGGAATGGCATTATCCTCCGTTAGGCCACGTCAGGGAAAATGAGCATCCGGCTTCGATCAATCTCATCGTGGCGATGATACCACCTCCATGGGACAGAACTCTCAGTAACAGAGGGCCGGCCCACAGGGACAACCAGTTATTGGTCAGGCTTTGGTAACGCCAAGGCTACGCTGCGACAAAACCTCACAGTATTACGTCGCGGCACAACGGAACAGCATGCTGGAGATATATACGAAGTGCAGTACTGAGGGGGTGGATTGTATTTGGTGTATTTTCACAATCTTTTCAGACTTCCTCCCCCGTCGATTGACAAGAAGGCTCTCTGCGTGTCTCAATTAAACCAGTGTTACCCAGGAGAGAATTTCACACAGTGTAGTTTGAGAAAATGCCTATGAACCCCAGGGTAAACACATGGCAGGCTTATTTTACGATGAAATAAACCTAAACATATACACTATACTTTACATAAGAGAATCAAAGCATAGACATACATTATTATAATATAATATTAACATTATTAATATTAATATGTTGCATTATTCAAGTCCCGCCTCCCGCAGCTTTTCTGAGGGCGGTGCTGTAAGACACGCCCACAACTGCTTTATCCAATTAAAGGTTGCCTATGCAAATTAGCCACATGTCTCCGTTTGTAACGGCAGGCTTCCTATCCCATCATCCACCCTTCAACCATCATCTGCTTAGTCAAATATCTCCTCGTTGTTAGTGGTGCTCCAAGGTTACGGCTCATTCCCGATTCTCCCCATCCTTCCGGTACATTCCACACTAAATCCCATTATCCCGGAAGGGTGCTCAATGATTTCATTGTGTTTGACACATCTTCCCCCGGTAACACCCCAGGTCCTGCCTGTCTGCTCCCCAAAGTTCTCATCTCTCCCAGCGAGTACGGATGGATCTGGAAGGTCTTCTGGTTCGGTGTTGTAATGTATCCAGGGCCTCAGTGTGTGGGTAATTACTGGGTTTGGGTTAGGACATCATTTAAAAAAGACAGAAAAAGAGAGAGGAACGTCGTCTGCATTGAGAATTATATCGGACAGAAAGACAGACTGGCAGACAAGCAGACAGGCAGAAAGTCAAACAGACAGCAGTCAGGCAGACAGACAGAAAGTAAAACAGACAGGCAGACATGCAGACATGCAGACAGGCAGACAAGCAGACAGACAGACAGACAGACAGACAGGCAGACAGACAAGCAGACAGGCAGACAGACAGACAGGCAAACAGACAGGCAGACAGACAGGCAGACAGACAGACAGGCAGACAGACAGACAGGCAAACAGACAGGCAGACAGGCAGACAGACAGACAGACAGGCAGACAGACAAGCAGACAGGCAGACAGACAGACAGGCAGACAGACAAGCAGTCAGGCAGACAGACAGAAAGTAAAACAGACAGGCAGACATGCAGACATGCAGACAGGCAGACAGACAGACAGGCAGACAGACAAGCAGACAGGCAGACAGACAGACAGACAGACAGACAGACAGACAGGCAAACAGACAGGCAGACAGACAGACAGACAGGCAGACAGGCAGACAGACAGACAGACAGGCAGACAGGCAGAAAGTCAAACAGACAGGCAGACAAGCAGACAGACAGACAGACAGACAGACAGACAGGCAGACAGACAGACAAGCAGGCAGACAGGCAGACAGACACCATGTTTAAGAAATCATGAGTAATGAAAAAGTTTATATCAAGGGATGGGAACAAAAAGCCCTTTTACTGGGATTCATTCATGGGAAAGTAAAGAAACCACAGAGAAATGTGACAACAGAACGAACACAAGCTTCACTGGCTGGAGCCGACGGCCACTCTGAGGAAACCCGGAGTGAAAGAAACGGACGGACTCCATGAAGCCATAAGAATGTCAGTTCGCTGACGTGAAGGCCCCCGGTTAATATGCCACTTGACATTTTATTTTTAGCTTAAAGTTTTCCGTCTGTTTCATGTGTAGTAACTAATGAGTAACACGATGTTCAGCTGTGGTTTCAACTGCATCATAATGCTGGTCTCTTTGGTCGTCTGTGATGTCTCCACTGCACAGACGAATGACTACGCAAATCCAATTTGAGTACTTAGCGTCTCAGCGAAATAAGAAAAAGCCACTCTTCTTTTTGAGTGTGTTCTTGTGCGCGCGCCCACGCACGTGCACACTCAAGTAGGGCAGGTTGAGGAAATTCAGTGACTGAGACACATTAACATTCAAAGGAGGCTAGTTCA
This sequence comes from Dallia pectoralis, assembly GCA_029465975.1. Lineage (NCBI taxonomy): Eukaryota > Metazoa > Chordata > Actinopteri > Esociformes > Umbridae > Dallia > Dallia pectoralis. The sequence continues at coordinate 2,981,247 of CM055747.1, read as the reverse complement.
AGTCTAGAGGAAATAATAGCTGCATTTGAAGGCTGTCTACAGGACTTAATGCAGTAGATGAAGGCAGTCTACAGGACTTAATGCAGTATATGAAGGCAGTCTACAGGACTTAATGCAGTATATGAAGGCAGTCTACAGGACTTAATGCAGTAGATGAAGGCAGTCTACAGGACTTAATGCAGTATATGAAGGCAGTCTACAGGACTTAATGCAGTAGATGAAGGCAGTCTACAGGACTTAATGCAGTATATGAAGGCAGTCTACAGGACTTAATGCAGTATATGAAGGCAGTCTACAGGACTTAATGCAGTATATGAAGGCAGTCTACAGGACTTAATGCAGTATATGAAGGCAGTCTACAGGACTTAATGCAGTATATGAAGGCAGTCTACAGGACTTAATGCAGTATATGAAGGCAGTCTACAGGACTTAATGCAGTATATGAAGGCAGTCTACAGGACTTAATGCAGTATATGAAGGCAGTCTACAGGACTTAATGCAGTATGTGAATGTGTGCAAGCTATTGTTTTATACTGTATGTCCCGTTCTCTAGACCCGAAGTAGATTCATATAAAGCGTACAACAAATATTTTTAGGACGATGGTGCTCCAGTTTTCTTTTCCTCTGGGATATGTTCCGCCTGCAGAAGGGGACAAATCGGGTCATACTGATTTCTAAGTCACATCAGTAGATAGCAAGCAAGTTCATTTAAATAGCACATACATGCATTTTATTATTGATAGCAACCTGTTAACATCTAGGTTCAAAAGGTCTTTAGAACCTTTTCTGGTCCCTAGAACCTGGCCAACAAGTATTTAGAACTTCCAGGTCTTAATAACTTTTAATATAAAAGTTCTCAAAGAACTTTTCTGGTCCCTAAAACCTGGCCAAGAAGTATTTTAAACTTTCTTTAGGACAAATACAAACATCAAATGGGGAATTTGATTTGTAGCATGTCTAAAATCATCTGGGAGTTTATTCCAGTTGCGTGCAGCTGCTTAATGCAGCTTCGCCATGTTTAGTTTGGACTTTGGGCTCTTCTAGCTGTCCTGAAATCAATGATCTAAGAGCCCCGCTCGGTTTCAAATCTTCAAACATGTCAGAAATGTATTCAGGGCCCAGACCTTTCAATGAGTTATACGCTAAAAGCATCACTTAAAAATCTATTCTGTAACCGACTGGAAGGCAGTGCAAAGATTGTCTCTGTTGTTCCTGGCTAGTTAGAGGCTATGTGGGTCAGGACAGTGCATTTCAGACTAATATAACGTCATTCTATAACATAGTTCTAACTCCCAACTCTGTGGACAGCCCAATCACATGTGATCAACGTGTGATGCACCTTCACCATGTAAGCTTAATCCTTTGGTTTATGGAGTCACTGCCAAAGAGAAGGATGTCCCTCTATCACAGTTTGATTGGGTTTAGCTGTTAGCTGTGTCCACAGCCTGTGCCAGAGAGCGTAGGATGCCTGTTCAGGCCACGACCAAACAGACTGACATTTAGTCAATTCCCTTTAGTATTTAAAAAAGGTTGCTAGACAGCAACGCCTACAAAAAGCACAACGCCTGACCATTAAAACAGAAATCATGCTCCGATTGACAGCCTAATGGAGCAGGTGAACTGCCCCAACGAGATTACAAACGATAACGATCGGATTGGAAGAAGCTGAGTGCGATGTGTGAAAGACGGCGATGTGCTCCTCTGGCGTCACCGTTATAGACCAACCAACAACGTGTCCGAGAGAGGTTCTGTAGGTCCATGATGCACCGATGTAATCTCCTCATCGCTCCTCCAGTTTTAATCTCCTTATCTCTTTCGTCGCGTTTGCGTTTGGCCGTCGCGGCTGCAGGTATTGGCTGGTTGGCTCAATGCAGGGATACGTCTATAACCTGGCCACCTTCCCAGGACATGTCTCCGTTTAAAAGCATTCCTACTGATGGAGTATTTTCCCGGTTGCTGCTTTCAATCATTTATCATCGGACTCCTCCAGAACTGTAGGTAACAACCGTATGGTGGAACTGCTTCCATTTTAGGCTTCCAAGTAAACATCTGTGTTTAGCGTCATCAACGGGTTTAACAATTCACCAGGAAAAGGTACAACTAATATTTAGGAAAAATACTACCACAAATAATACTACAAAGAGAATATAGCATAAGGTACTCGTGATGATATCTGTGTAAGACACATTATAACACTTCTCCTAGTCCACCAGTAGACGTTATAACACTTCTCCTAGTCCACCAGTAGACATTATAACACTTCTCCTAGTCCACCAGTAGACATTATAACACTTCTCCTAGTCCACCAGTAGACATTATAACACTTCTCCTAGTCCACCAGTAGACATTATAACACTTCTCCTAGTCCACCAGTAGACATTATAACACTTCTCCTAGTCCACCAGTAGACATTATAACACTTCTCCTAGTCCACCAGTAGACATTATAACACTTCTCCTAGTCCACCAGTAGACATTATAACACTTCTCCTAGTCCACCAGTAGACATTATAACACTTCTCCTAGTCCACCAGTTTATAACACTTCCTAGTCCACCCATTATAACACTTCTCCTAGTCCAGACATTATAACACTTCTCCTAGTCCACCAGTAGACATTATAACACTTCTCCTAGTCCACATTTATAACACTTCTCCTAGTCCACCAGTAGACATTATAACACTTCTCCTAGTCCAGACATTATAACACTTCTCCTAGTCCACCAGTAGACATTATAACACTTCTCCTAGTCCACCAGTAGACGTTATAACACTTCTCCTAGTCCACCAGTAGACGTTATAACACTTCTCCTAGTCCACCCGTTATAACACTTCTCCTACATTATAACACTTCTCCTAGTCCACCAGTAGACATTATAACACTTCTCCTAGTCCACCAGTAGACATTATAACACTTCTCCTAGTCCACCAGTAGACGTTATAACACTTCTCCTAGTCCACCAGTAGACATTATAACACTTCTCCTAGTCCACCAGTAGACGTTATAACACTTCTCCTAGTCCACCAGTAGACGTTATAACACTTCTCCTAGTCCACCAGTAGACATTATAACACTTCTCCTAGTCCACCAGTAGACATTATAACACTTCTCCTAGTCCACCAGTAGACGTTATAACACTTCTCCTAGTCCACCAGTAGACATTATAACACTTCTCCTAGTCCACCCGTAGACATTATAACACTTCTCCTAGTCCACCAGTAGACATTATAACACTTCTCCTAGTCCACCAGTAGACATTATAACACTTCTCCTAGTCCACCAGTAGACATTATAACACTTCTCCTAGTCCACCAGTAGACATTATAACACTTCTCCTAGTCCACCAGTAGACATTATAACACTTCTCCTAGTCCACCAGTAGACATTATAACACTTCTCCTAGTCCACCAGTAGACATTACCAGTAGACGTTATAACACTTCTCCTAGTCCACCAGTAGACATTATAACACTTCTCCTAGTCCACCAGTAGACATTATAACACTTCTCCTAGTCCACCAGTAGACGTTATAACACTTCTCCTAGTCCACCAGTAGACGTTATAACACTTCTCCTAGTCCACCCGTAGACATTATAACACTTCTCCTAGTCCACCCGTAGACATTATAACACTTCTCCTAGTCCACCAGTAGACATTATAACACTTCTCCTAGTCCACCAGTAGACATTATAACACTTCTCCTAGTCCACCAGTAGACGTTATAACACTTCTCCTAGTCCACCAGTAGACGTTATAACACTTCTCCTGACTTTTCTCATCACTATCCGTCTGTAGCTCCTCCCACATTCATGACTTTTCTCATCACTATCCGTCTGTAGCTCCTCCCACATTCATGACTTTTCTCATCACTATCCGTCTGTAGCTCCTCCCACATTCATGACTTTTCTCATCACTATCCGTCTGTAGCTCCTCCCACATTCATGACTTTTCTCATCACTATCCGTCTGTAGCTCCTCCCACATTCATGACTTTTCTCATCACTATCCGTCTGTAGCTCCTCCCACATTCATGACTTTTCTCATCACTATCCGTCTGTAGCTCCTCCCACATTCATGACTTTTCTCATCACTATCCGTCTGTAGCTCCTCCCACATTCATGACTTTTCTCATCACTATACCTTTAAGCTGGACAAGCTCCAAGAGCCCACAAATCCAAACATATGGACGCCCCCCTCACCCACCCCCCCCCCCTCTGTTTTATCTCCAGCACTAAACTACCCGGGCTGAAACAAATGATAACCAGTAACGGCTATGTAGGCGAGTAGAGAAGGCACTAGCACTACATCAGGCAGACAGGCATGCATGTGTAATTACAGGGCATTGGGGATCATATCCATAGAGAAGGACAGAGAGCCCTCCACAGACACGGCGCCTTCAGTGCTGCACACAGTTTCAGGGATACGGTCCAAAATGGCTGCCAGCTTCAGTCGGTTTCTCCTCCTCCCGTTCCCCGCCCAGTGCATCAATGAACGATCTCGGTCGCATTCAGGCTTCTGCCTGCCTTTGTGCAAGATCTTCCCTCAGGCTAGGAAGCTGTGGCTATTTTTAGCAGGTGCTGATTGTATCGTTATGGGACGGCGTGCCCTACTTAAAACGGGGAGCTGCTGATATTAAAGTGTGTTGATGTGACGACCCAGATAATGAAACGTCCTTGAGAGACCCAGACATGTCCGGTAGTTTCCAATACCACAGACACACGATCCTGTCTGGTTAGTGACTTCAGAAGGCTTCCATATTGGTCAGTCGGTGCCAGGGCTCAGACAGCACATATCACATTTATAATGTTTAACTATTTTGTAAAAATCTGAATAGTGGGAGAATATTTGAGAGGCAGAAGTCTACACACATTACTGTCCTTGTTAAGGGCCCAAACAAAAAATAATATAATTAAAGGAGTACTCAACCCGCAGAAACACAAACCATAAAATACTGTGTTACTTAGTAAAATATAAATATTTTACTGACTAATAACTGGTCCGATTGAAAAATCTGAAAATCATGTTGTTATGTTATAGTTATCTTCTGTATTGCACTGACTGGAGATGGGAGATTACCCACAATTTTATTTCATACTTTTTCCGTCACTAATCTGGGTGTGCACGCTCATCTTTGCGTGCTCATCTTTGCAAGCTCATCTTTGCACGCTCATCTTTGCACACTCATATTTGCAGATTTTTTTGTTATCTGTTACATGTACCGGCTCAGTAATCCGTTACTCCGCCCACAAGCCATGCTATCAACCAATAGCTGAGCACCTCACTCTGCCCACAAGCCACACTATCAACCAATAGCTGAGCTCCTCACTCTGCCCACAAGCCACACTATCAACCTATAGCTGAGCTCCTCACTCTGCCCACAAGTCACGCTATCAACCAATAGCTGAGCACCTCACTCTGCCCACAAGACACCCTATCAACCAATAGCTGAGCACCTCACTCTGCCCACAAGACACCCTATCAACCAATAGCTGAGCACCTCACTCTGCCCACAAGCCACACTATCAACCAATAGCTGAGCTCCTCACTCTGCCCACAAGCCACACTATCAACCAATAGCTGAGCTCCTCACTCTGCCCACAAGCCACGCTATCAACCAATAGCTGAGCACCTCACTCTGCCCACAAGCCACGCTATCAACCAACAGCTGAGCACCTCACTCTGCCCACAAGCCACCCTATCAACCAATAGCTGAGCACCTCAGTCAGTGGAAAATCACCCTGATCAGGTGCACTTAGAAATTAATTCCTTATAGATTATGAGTGGGAGCTCAAAATAATGCATGTTCTATTTTCAGTAGAAGCTCTGAAACATGGAGGCGGTTATGGTTTTTGCTCTATGGGTCCTCTATGAGACCTGAACTATGGTACGAGGTCAGCAGAATATGACAATTAACGATGAGGCAAAAAAAATGTTTATCTCGAAAAGCATTTAGTTCTGATTGAGTCGGGAACCATATCGCTAATCAAACTCAGCATGAGAACGTCAAATATAACATATAGAGGAACAAGTAAAACGCCAACTAAAGCTGGGATAAATTGCCATCCTTCACAATAGCATTAGTAAGCCCACTCGGAGCATATGCACAGCAGACAAATACATCTAAATCAACACTAATAGTCAATCCAGTGGCTGATCACCTAGGAAACAGGGACGAGTGTGGAACCGCTGTTAATGCTGGTTGTTCTTTCTCAGTGAAAATGTAACCAAGCCGAATGAACAAAAAGATCCACCAGCAACAAGCTTTCATTTCACTTTGTTTTGGTTGTGTTGTGTTGCCCCACTTTCCTGCTTGAAATGTTCTCTTTGTTCGAGATGTCTGAAGGTATAGCGAGTCTCTTAGTGAGGTGTTCAGCAGGTAACATGTCTTAAATGTAATGACTCTGAGCAATAGAACGTTGAAGGCCAGGAGAGTTTCCTACTAATGGAGCCAGGAACAGGCATATTAAACTTGTTGAGGCATACTGAATGGCAAATAAAGGCTCCAAAAAAAAGATTTAAACAAATGGAAGACAGAAAGCCGTGTACGCTCATCAGACGCTCTTGAAAAAGGACGTTCTTCTTTTGCAGTATGTGAAAACAAACAAGGTGCAGCGGCACACGTTGTACAAATCCTTTGTAGAATAAAGAATACAATTACAAAAGATCCCATTTATTCACACGCATGAAGCACTGAGTTCATGTTCACGACCGCTATGAGCGTATCTGTGTTTGTTTGCTACGATCACAATGTTCCTATAAAAATGCCTTCAAACTGTAATAATCGTTGAAAGGTGTTACAATAATTGTATTTTATGGCTTAAATTATGGCTTTTTTCACACTAGTTCCATGAATAATAAACATAAAGCCATGTTAATAACTTCCTAAAGACCACTTGCCCTGATAAGCATCTGTTTTCACAGAAATCTTGGCTCTGTTCAAATTGTATTTGCAAAACCCTACACTCAAGTCTCTTTTTAAAAAACATTTAGACTTTTTCATCATGGTGTCATTTCAAAATCACTAAACTCAAAACATTGTACACTATCTTCTACCTAGCATCACTGTACACTATCTTCTACCTAGCATCACTGTACACTATCTTCTACCTAGCATCACTGTACACTATCTTCTACCTAGCATCACTGTACGCTATCTTCTACCTAGCATCACTGTACGCTATCTTCTACCTAGCATCACTGTACACTATCTTCTACCTAGCATCACTGTACACTATCTTCTACCTAGCATCACTGTACGCTATCTTCTACCTAGCATCACTGTACACTATCTTCTACCTAGCATCACTGTACACTATGTTCTACCTAGCATCACTGTACACTATCTTCTACCCAGCACGACAACGAAGGAAGCGCTTTATTCACAACGAGTAACATCCGGCGTAACATCACACATTCGAGGCATTTGGCGAAACTCAATAATTCAAAACAATGGCAGGTGCTCTACCAAACCCTCCGCGAAGCCCAATGTACCTGTTCCAGGATGGCGTTGATTCGGCCCACCTCGCAGTCTATAAGGAACCGTTTCTCTTGTCTACGATCCATCTCCTCCATGATGCGTCTGTAGTCTGTAGGGTCCACTATACTGCCCACGGACCGGGCTGTCACCTGCCAATTATTGGCCACAGCTGACTCCATGATGGCCTGAAGGATAGAGAAGCCTGCAAGAGAGACAGAACAGCTGTAACGCACTGTACAAAGGGAAGAGAGACAGAACAGCTGTAATGAACTGTACAAAGAGAAGAGAGACAGAACAGCTGTAACGCACTGTACAAAGAGAAGAGAGACAGAACAGCTGTAACGCACTGTACAAAGAGAAGAGAGACAGAACAGCTGTAACGCACTGTACAAAGAGAAGAGAGACAGAACAGCTGTAACGCACTGTACAAAGAGAAGAGAGACAGAACAGCTGTAATGAACTGTACAAAGAGAAGAGAGACAGAACAGCTGTAATGAACTGTACAAAGACAAGAGAGACAGAACAGCTGTAATGAACTGTACAAAGACAAGAGAGACAGAACAGCTGTAATGAACTGTACAAAGAGAAGAGAGACAGAACAGCTGTAATGAACTGTACAAAGAGAAGAGAGACAGAACAGCTGTAATGAACTGTACAAAGACAAGAGAGACAGAACAGCTGTAATGAACTGTACAAAGAGAAGAGAGACAGAACAGCTGTAATGAACTGTACAAAGACAAGAGAGACAGAACAGCTGTAATGAACTGTACAAAGAGAAGAGAGACAGAACAGCTGTAACGCACTGTACAAAGAGAAGAGAGACAGAACAGCTGTAATGAACTGTACAAAGACAAGAGAGACAGAACAGCTGTAATGAACTGTACAAAGAGAAGAGAGACAGAACAGCTGTAACGCACTGTACAAAGAGAAGAGAGACAGAACAGCTGTAACGCACTGTACAAAGAGAAGAGAGACAGAACAGCTGTAACAAAGAGAAGAGAGACAGAACAGCTGTAATGAACTGTACAAAGAGAAGAGAGACAGAACAGCTGTAACTGTACAAAGAGAAGAGAGACAGAACAGCTGTAACGCACTGTACAAAGGGAAGAGAGACAGAACAGCTGTAATGAACTGTACAAAGAGAAGAGAGACAGAACAGCTGTAACGCACTGTACAAAGAAGAAGAGAACAGCTGTAATGAACTGTAGAGACAGAACAGCTGTAACGCACTGTACAAAGACAAGAGGGACAGAACAGCTGTAATGCACTGTACAAAGAGAAGAGAGACAGAACAGCTGTAATGAACTGTACAAAGAGAAGAGAGACAGAACAGCTATAATGAACTGTACAAAGAGAAGAGAGACAGAACAGCTGTAATGAACTGTACAAAGAAAGAGAGACAGAACAGCTGTAATGAACTGTACAAAGACAAGAGAGACAGAACAGCTGTAATGAACTGTACAAAGAGAAGAGAGACAGAACAGCTGTACAACAGAGAAGAGAGACAGAACAGCTGTAATGTACAAAGAGAAGAGAGACAGGACAGCTGTACAAAAAGAGAAGAGAGACAGAACAGCTGTAATGAACTGTACAAAGACAAGAGAGACAGCTGTAATGAACTGTACAAAGAGAAGAGAGACAGAACAGCTGTACAGCTGTACAAAGAGAAGAGAGACAGAACAGCTGTAACGCACTGTACAAAGGGAAGAGAGACAGAACAGCTGTAACGCACTGTACAAAGAGAAGAGAGACAGAACAGCTGTAATGAACTGTACAAAGAGAAGAGAGACAGAACAGCTGTAATGAACTGTACAAAGACAAGAGAGACAGAACAGCTGTAACGCACTGTACAAAGAGAAGAGAGACAGAACAGCTGTAACGCACTGTACAAAGAGAAGAGAGACAGAACAGCTGTAACGCACTGTACAAAGAGAAGAGAGACAGAACAGCTGTAATGAACTGTACAAAGGGAAGAGAGACAGAACAGCTGTAATGCACTGTACAAAGAGAAGAGAGACAGAACAGCTGTAATGCACTGTAGAAAGAGAAGAGAGACAGAACAGCTGTAATGAACTGTACCAAGGGAAGAGAGACAGAACAGCTGTAATGCACTGTACAAAGAGAAGAGAGACAGAACAGCTGTAATGCACTGTACAAAGAGAAGAGAGACAGAACATCTGTAATGAACTGTACAAAGGGAAGAGAGACAGAACAGCTGTAATGCACTGTACAAAGAGAAGAGAGACAGAACAGCTGTAATGAACTGTACAAAGGGAAGAGAGACAGAACAGCTGTAACGCACTGTACAAAGGGAAGAGAGACAGAACAGCTGTAACGCACTGTACAAAGAGAAGAGAGACAGAACAGCTGTAACACACTGTACAAAGGGAAACATGAATACTGTTTTTCAAAAGAAATGTGAACTTAATAAAGAAATAATATAGTGTAAAGTCAAAATAAAAAGCAATTGGGGAATGGATTTTTTAATAACGACACGTTATTGAAGCAATAAGACATAAGGGGGTCAGGTAGATGGTCAACCTGTCACATATGATTTAGGGACAGATGCATTGTGGTCTGCCTGGATACAGCACTTAGCCACACACTCCCAGGGGTTGGCCATATCACTGTTACAAACCAGTCACTGATGCAATTAGAGCAGTGAGAATCGATGTGATATAATACAATTTATATGCCACGGCTATTAGCCAATCAGCAGTCAGAATTCAATGCACCCGGTTTATAATGTACATCACATTCAATCTCAACTACCTGGCGTACTTTTCACGTGCATTTCGGGCAGGTTCTGTTCTGTACTATTTTTTTTAGCCAACCAGTGGAAGAAATGCACAGTTCATGTGAATAATTTCTCTCCACTTATAATAATGATGTGCTATAAACAACCATAATGTGATCCAAGCCCATAATTGAGAACATCCCAAAAGGCCAGGCCTGTCAATATCACATTTCATGGGTAAACTAAATCCTACAGTTGGCATGGCAAATGAAAAAGTAGCTTATAGCTTCAAGGACAGCCAACTAATTCTAGTCTGGGATTCTCTTTTTACGAGAGTGACACCAGATAGTTTCACAGAAATACGACTTGCAATGTTGCCAAGAGGCTTTTGGCGAAACATTTAATGGAATTGCCTTTCTTCAACTACCAACGTCCCCAATGTCACAATCTGTAATGACCCAATAAATACGATTGAAATGCAAATTGCACCTCATCTCAATGAAATTATTCCACCACCTTCTAGGTGCGGGCGGGTCCGATAAGCTGGGCAAATGTAAACGCGGTATACGGCCGAGGACGCAGTGACAAGTTTTAACCCAAGATCAAAATAAATCGAAATCGAAATGAGCAAAACATTTGGGTGTGAACAGGGGTTAGGCTGCCGGTGCAGCGAACGTTTTATTGGTAATCGCCTTCTCAAAGTACGGATGTTATTTAATGACACCCCTTACACCGCGCGGAACAACCACGGATAATTTATGCACAATAATATACAGCCCTGGAAGAGGATAACGAAAGAAAGCGCGGATGGACAAAATAAATCAGACATTTGCATATTTCCATTATCCGCCGGGAACACGTACATACGTATCAGTGCTGGTGCAAATGTGTGGCGGCAGTAGTTAATTATATGGGAGGCTGTAAATAATAGAAAGAGAAAATGGTGCAGCTAGGGGAAGCTTTCCCCCCGTCCTTCCTCCCATTGAGACCCGGCAGCACACCAGGCTAGAGGGCCAGAGACCGCAGCACGCACACGGCCATCCACTGTAGGTCTACGGGCCGAGGATTAAATGGCTGATTCAATACAATGAAGAATATTGTTAGTGATGCTGAAGGAGTGAAGTTATGGGGATGTAGATGCCAGCTGTGCAGAGCCCCCTGTAGTGTGTGTTTCTTACATATACCATCATGCTGTATAGACGTGCCATGGGCCAATATGAAGCTCTGTCCTTATATACTTTCAGAATTTAAAATAGGCTACTTACTGTAAACATATCTGAAAACTGTGGTGACCATCCTGTATTGTGTTCTGTGAATATCCCATGCTTTTGCACACGCAGGACAGGAAATTACATAAACTTGAGAGTTGTATTCATAATCTATAAAATATACATTATTCTTTTTGTATTAAATTGAGAGACATCATTTGATAGCGGTAGAGGGCGCATGATATCTGAAGGCCCCAAAATAGCCATTGTTAAAAAACAACCATGTACGCTGGTAGAGCGCTAGTTACAAAATTCCATTTTTAATGATGAATACGCCTCTGTGAAATCTCGGGCCCAGGTCAGACACAGGATGCTGTGGCAGAATTAACATTTATTTTTATGACACAAAATCTTGCAATCCTGCATAAAAAAACACTTTTCCCCTCATCTTCGTTCCAAGGTGAATTACAGTGCACACTCCCACGTAAATAAAACGCCATGTGTATTTTCTGTACACTTCAGCATTCTGCCTGCGTCATTTACAGTCTAAAATTTACCGTGTGGATTCTGGAACCCGTGTTGGCTATTGATTCGTTAATAACTTTTTATGATCATGTTTTATAATCGTAAATCCCTTCACCGGCGTTCAGTGGATATTCAGCAGTCGTGTTGGATTGGACTTTCCTTTAAAACATTTTCTAGGGCAAAATTTTATTTCTTGGCCAGATAGAACAGTCAATTTTAAAAGTTTAGTGTTTTATTTCGTGTAATAAAACTGGGGTTCGGTCACATTGAGTTTCGAGTATTCAGGAAATGTGTGGTAAAAGTGGTGAAAAACTGGAACATCACAGCAACCACAACTTCGCCAATCTACCGTTCATGTGAAACGGTCATGTTATGAATCATGTCAAATGGTCATGTTATGAATCATGTGAAATGGTCATGTTATGAATCATGTGAAATGGTCATGTTATGAATCATGTCAAAGGGTCATGTTATGAATCATGTGAAATGGTCATCTTATGAATCATGTCAAAGGGTCATGTTATGAATCATGTCAAATTGTCATGTTATGAACACATTGAACAGGTTACAATGCTGCCTGGGGCCAACATACACAGGTAAACCATTATGTTATGCACAGGCTATTATGTTATGCACAGTGCTACAGTCCCACATACAAGCTGGGCAGAGCGCACAAGAATTCCAGGCACAGCCAGAAAGCCGTCCACTCACCTCTCCAGCTAAGTGACCTTCAGACAGGAGAACGCCACAGAAGGCTGTCCAATCAGACGCAGCCTTATATAGTACAGACGACTGTGAAGCACTGGGCACGGCCATATCAGCCGCTCACCTGGCACCTGGCAGCAGGCAGTCTGATTGTTTGTACGCTTGGGAGTAGCAACGACCGGTTTCCACGGAACGGCCACGTCGACCCGCAGCGTGAACGGCAGGAAGATGCTCGATAAACTGTGTTAGGTGACCTCGGGATGGAAAGACCGTGGCTTATTCTGTCATCATCTGTCCCCACATCTCATATTAAGAGAGAGAAAACTCTGGTCTGTGTCTGATAGGAGCACAGAGGAAATTAAAAAAGCAAACGCTTACTGTAAATATGAGGTTCTCCTTCTCCCGTTTGCCTGGGACTATATATATTGAATAAAGGGAGCTGTGTAATGCCTGACATTTTAAACATGTCACCCCAGCTGCTTAGGAAGAAATAGGATTAACAGAGGATTTGGAAAGTATTATTCACTCGTGAATTTACCGTTTTGTATCCGTCTTGTGCCTCTAAGCTTATTTTAAAGGTTTTGAATTCAGACATTATTACACACTTGTCGTTGACAAGTTAAACTACTCTGCGATAAAAAAAAAGTTCTGACATAAAATATAGACAACCGATATCATTGTGGACACTCTGACTTTCATTTACATGTTATGGATAGAAATGTCACGACCTTACAAATTCTGAAAGAATGAACCGTCTGGATATTGACTTAGTCTGTCTGTGTAAAATTAAGATCAGCCTGCGGGGAAATCAACAAAGTGAGTGAATGTTTGGATCAAGGATTTGAGTCGACTTTGTGAACAGATGGCACATGTCGCTACCGCCTGCGACCAGGGCAACAACCAAGGGCACTTATAACCTTTGAATGACCCATTACCTGGCCAATAAAACCAACACAATATTCATGAATGTGCGGCATATTATCACAAGGTTTGTAGACAGACGCAGCACAAACAATTTGAATGTCACTTAAAAGTTCATAATTTCTTCGTAATTTGATTAAAAAAGTGAATTCGTAATTCAATTTAAAAAGTGTACCACAACTTGATGATATATTGGAAAACATAGTCATGTATGTGAAAACATAGCCCTGTATTTTAAAACATAGTCCTGTATGTTAAAACATAGTCCTGTATTTTAAAACATAGTCCGGCATGTGAAAACATAGTCCTGTATTTGTGGACTTACAGAACACAGGGCTGCTCGAGTCTCCTGAATGAGGAATTGTTAAACAGATACAATGAAATGTAAATAAACATTGTTCACATAACTCTCGCAGCTGTCATGCAAAAAACTTCAATCTAATTAATCTGTTGAAGCCACAACTACACCTACTGTAGTTTAAAAGAAAATAAGAAATGTATTTTTCTCATATGCGTAGATGATATAATCGTACCTAATTTAAAATGTTCCCCGGTCTAAAACGTCAGCAACAGAACCCTATTCTGAACAAACTTTTTTAGGAGATATTTATAATAATGACTTGAGGTTTCAGATAATGGTTTGCTTGCAGTGAGTCAGGGAGTGCTTTTGACTGAACAAAAAAGATCAATCATTTGTGGCCTTTATTGGCTACGTCGTACAAGAAATGTGATGTTCCCTACAAGTTTCAGTGAATGAGAATGTGTTGTAGGCATAATAACCTGATAAAATAACGCTAAAACCGTTTATGTGTAATAGCAGTAGGCATAATTGTGTTAATGACAAACAAAAAACGGAGACCAATGTCTCAATGCTAGTAGCCTAAACATAGATTTGATGAACAGCAGTGAAATGACGGAATTAATCTCCATGCAGTTTTATTGTGGTTATTGCATAATATATTATATTAAAAGACTGAAAGATTCAGTGCCAATAGTGGAAATTGTTAGTCTGGAGGGCTGGAATAGATTAAGAAATGTCCGTTTTCCTTTGAAGTCACTTAAAGATGTGTGTATAGTGTTACCCACTGACGGCTGTGAGAATTAAATGCTATAAGTAACCATTGAAAATATGCAGTGCTTAACGAAAACAGACTACATCGGGGACAGCACAAGCTAAGCCCAAAGCAGTGTGATTTGCATGCCTTCTTTGTATGTGGGAGGAATGGATAGAGCTGTCTGACTGTAGGTGGTTAGCAGTATGTATCAGAGTATATATAGAGAATGCTACAGGGTTGTGTTTCAGTTGACGGTTATAACGGCGTTGTGTACAGTGTGCTGTATCATGTGGAGATTACAAGGGCATTATGTATAGTCCGTTGTGTCATGTGGAGGTTATAAGTGTATTATGTATAGTCTGTTGTGTCATGTGGAGGTTATACGGGTATTATGTATAGTCTGTTGGGTCATGTGGAGGTTATACGGGTATTATGTATAGTCTGTTGTGTCATGTGGAGGTTATAAGTGTATTATGTATAGTCTGTTGGGTCATGTGGAGGTTATACGGGTATTATGTATAGTCTGTTGTGTCATGTTGTGGTTATAAAGGTATTATGTATTGTCTGTTGTGTCATGTGATGGTTATAAAGGTATTATGTATAGTCTGTTGGGTCATGTGGAGGTTATAAGGGCATTTTGGATAGTGTGAAAGGTATGTGATTTGTCAGTTATGTAAGGTAAAGTGGACCGTATGATGTTGAAGGTAGTAGATAACATCATGGCCGCAGCAACGTCACAGATGCTCGTAACCTTACCGCTGACTCAATCCTCCCTGCGGTCTCCCAGGAGACGGTGACCTCTTTTAACCTCTCTCCCTCAGGCCAGACGTCTGAGCTATTCGCTGTGATGGCTTGTCTAAAGCTGAGCCGTTCACCGGTGAGGTGAAGTCATACAAAGCGTCTCAACCCACTTTTAGAGAGCGCAAAGAAATACATCTTAAAGCTTAAGTCAGAGGGGGGAAAAACAACAAGAGCTACTGCTGAGAGAGACACTCCACTTATCCAAACCCGATTTCAACTAAATTGAGTTTGTTGGCTGGCTTTCTCCTTGAGAGCAAAGCTGCAGTTACTTGTTACTGCCGAGAAGACCCATCTCAAACAGAAGCGTCATTTCATCAGGGACAATATGCGAACCAAACATAGCCCATTAATCACTTTAACACCGAAACCACTGACCACAGCATTATTTTCAAAGTGTCCCAAAATAGATGAATCAGGTGGCTTAAAGCACAAGCTAACAGTGTTGGGATGAAGCAGGGGGCCCTAAAGCACAAGCTAACGGTGTTGGGATGAAGCAGGGGGCCTTAAAGCACAAGCTAACAGTGTTGGGATGAAGCAGGGGCCCTAAAGCACAAGCTAACGGTGTTGGGATGAAGCAGGGGGCCTTAAAGCACAAGCTAACAGTGTTGGGATGAAGCAAGGGGCCTTAAAGCACAAGCTAACGGTGTTGGGATGAAGCAGGGAGACTTAAAGCACAAGCTAACAGTGTTGGGATGAAGCAGGGCCAGTTCTACCAGCCAGCCAGTTCATTATTCTACCGTTTGAAGTCACATGGTTAAAGCCAGATTAGATGTGACAGGCTGTGGAGACGTTCAGAATTCATAAAGTAAACAATATTCGGCCGTGCTGCTACCGGGTATCTGACAGAGCTTGGCCCTCTGTGCCATGTTGCTGGTTTTCTGTTGAGGCAGAGGCACAAAGGCTTTGCTGACTCCTCCATTCTTCTCCCCAGGCTACGCCCCCACACTGCTTTTTAGTCTATTGAAGTTTCTGCTATTTCTCCTGCTAGCAGCTGAGTCTTGTGCACTCAGCTGTGGAGAGAGAGGGAGAGTAGGAGAGAGTGAGAGGGGGAGAGTAGGAGAGAGAGAGAGGGGGAGAGTAGGAGAGAGAGAGAGGGGGAGAGTAGGAGAGAGAGAGAGAGGGGGGAGAGTAGGAGAGAGAGAGAGGCTAGGTGAGAGAGAGTGACAGAGAGAGTAGGAGAGAGAGAGAGAGAGAGAGAGAGAGGGAAGGAGAGAGAGTAACAGAGAGAGAGAGAGCAGGAGAGAGAGAGGGAGAGAGAGAGAGGGAGAGAGAGAGAGAGAGAGAGAGGGGGGAGAGACAGAATATGAGAGTGAGATAGAGAGAGTGAAATAATAGTACGGTAGAATAAAAAAACTTTCCTGGCCATTCTAAATGTCTTTCTGTTGTGGTCCACTTGGCTTTCAGTCAGTAATGTGAGTGTGTACATTGGCCCCTTAATGTCAGTTATGGTTGCAAAAAGCTCACTAAAGGACCTGGTGGATCTACTGCACTATCTTGGTGCCAAATCCTACAAGACACCACCAGGGGTTTGTAGAGTCATTTCTTCAGAGGGTCATGACTTCTGGACTCATCCGTGTATTTAACAACTGCATACTTTGGATAATACTGAAACATGTCTCATTACACGAGGACGTTAGAAGTGTGCTGTACTACTGTTCTCAGCAGTCAGAGGCAGTTCTGTAGAAGGGAACTGTCCCTGGTTCTGAAATATTGGCCTCTTAGAACAGGGAACAGAGGGAGAACGGAGAGAACGATCAGAGAATGGCACCAGAGCCATCAAGGCTGATGCATCTACTGTAACTGTATTGGACACTGTAACTGTATTGGACAGTGTAACTGTATTGGACACTGTAACTGTATTGGACACTGTAACTGTATTGGACAGTGTAACTGTATTGGACACTGTATTGTATTGGACACTGTATTGTATTGGACACTGTAACTGTATTGGACACTGTAACTGTATTGGACACTGTAACTGTATTGGACACTGTAACTGTATTGGACACTGTAACTGTATTGGACACTGTATTGTATTGGACACTGTATTGTATTGGACACTGTATTGTATTGGACAGTGTATTGTATTGGACACTGTATTGTATTGGACACTGTAACTGTATTGGACACTGTAACTGTATTGGACACTGTAACTGTATTGGACACTGTAACTGTATTGGACACTGTATTGTATTGGACACTGTATTGTATTGGACACTGTATTGTATTGGACACTGTATTGTATTGGACACTGTATTGTATTGGACACTGTATTGTATTGGACACTGTATTGTATTGGACACTGTATTGTATTGGACACTGTATTGTATTGGACACTGTATTGTATTGGACACTGTATTGTATTGGACAATGTAAGCCCACTGCTGAAATACTACCTGCTTCAAAAATGTATACAGCAATCGGAAAATAAAAGAAGTGTGGTTGCTGTAGGATCCAATGCAGTGTACAAACCTACCCAGACAAATCCTATGTTTACTTTGTTATATGCTGAGTTCCCTCAGACTTAAAGTACTTACTTTTTCTCCCTTTTGAAGCAGCATAGTTAACGTTCATTGCTTGTTCAAAATGCCTGAAATGTGCAAATTACTTGCCTTAACATACAGAAATCAATATGACATTATTATCGATAGCAGAAATAGTCTGTTTTTTCTCCATTGCTTTAGTCTAGTTCTGGTATATATAAATGTTAGCATAAATGTAAACATGTGCTGTGGCACAGAATCCTTGTCTACAATTCTAGATGGTCGACTCCAGCCCAACACATATCAGATATGTCCCTTATTTCACTGCCTAATGTTTATATTTGTGAGGACAACATGGTGACCATTTAGAGCCTCCGGCAGACTGGGCAGGTTTGACGGTGTGTTTAAGGAAGAGAGCAGAAAGCACGCGGGAGAACAGAAGCGCCCGGCTGTACGACACTCCATCTGTGGTGAATTCACAATGCTTAGTGAGTCAGCACTTTTCACCAATGAGATCACGGCACATGTACATGTAAACAACCACAAGTCTCATATCACTTTTCAAATGAACAAACCCAACCCCTTCGACGCATACCACCCACCCCAACAACCCCAACTCGTTCTCATAATCATTCAAAGAGGTCATTTCCTTCAAATAACATACGTGGGTTTCTCGACAGTTTCAATGTGAATAACCCCTGAAGCATTCACCAATCTCATTGTTGCTTTTAGAGGTTAGAGTACAAAACATTCCTCATCCGTCGCCATCTAATCGCCTAGCAGGGGGCACTCAAACTTGCTAGCTGTGCTGTTCTTGTAGAAAGCCCTCATTTCACTTAAATTGCAAGAGAGAGAGAGATAACTAGCTAATTTGATGACAAAAATACAATTTAAAAATGTATAGCTAATTCCATAATGATTGTTCCAGTCATTAACCACTAGTTTAGCTAAATAGCGTCTACTGAGATTTTACTGATCGCTTGTCTAGTTATCTAGTCAAAATGTAAAACGTTCCGCTGTGGGAAAATAAACTCCGTGAAGGTTCCTATGTCCTGCATGTTGGAGAACATACAACAACTGGCAGATTAGCAAGGAACTGTGCTACAAAGTCCGAAAAGTTTGGGTTACAGACAGGTAGACAGACAGACAGACATTGACAGTGAATAGACAGGATGGCAGACAGGCACACAAACAGAGACAGCAGACAGGCAGACAAACAGGCAGGCAGACGACAATAAACATTCAAAAAATAAATAGATAAACAAACAGACAAGGCAGACAGGAGCGAAGCATTCTGTCACCAACAGGCTGGGGCCGACAGACAAAAGGACAGAAAAGATCACAGACACGCAGACAGACAGGATTGAGATGGGATGTGGATATGAAGGTGGCTTAGGCTGACCAAAATAACCAAGAACACACAGTCGGGTAGACCGGAGACTACACAACATACGCAATCACGTCTCGTACGTTATTTCAATACGTTCTTTTTTTAAAGGCAGCCAACAATAGGAACTAAAATCCTGTGAGCATGACCCTGTTTAGCTTTAGCCGTCGTTCAATCGAATAATCTTATACAGAATAGTGTTTCCTTTCAGATTCCATATAAAAATTTCCCGCAAGCTCATTATCATAAGCTAATACTCCATATACATTTCCCTGCACGAATATCGACAACCTTGGTAAGAAATGAGCAAAACGGGCTGAGAAAAATACATTTATTCTTTATCCTCTTGATCCTTCATTCAAAAAAAATGTAATATTCCTGTGCACCAATTGCTGGAACCAACAGCTCTGAATCTTTTCTAATAATGTGTGACGAGGCTGGAGAACACATGGCGATGAGATCTGATACCTCGCTCCCTTACTTAACCCTAACTCTAACTCTAATCTTAAGCCTAACCCTGACCCCAGTCCTGTGATACTTAACCCTAACTCTAACTCTAATCTTAAACCTAACCCTGACCCCAGTCCTGTGATACTTAACCCTAACTCTAACTCTAATCTTAAGCCTAACTCTGACCCCAGTCCTGTGATACTTAACCCTAACTCTAACTCTAATCTTAAGCCTAACCCTGACCCCAGTCCTGTGATACTTAACCCTAACTCTAACTCTAATCTTAAGCCTAACCCTGACCCCAGTACTTTGATACTCTAGCCTAACCTTCAATTTAATTTATAAAAAAAGTCATTTTCCAACTATAAAAGGGTGTTGTCCAGAGTTTCACTATACTGATAAAATGTAAAACTAAGTAAAACATTGACACTGGTAATATCTTACTTAACACTGCTATTCTTTCCTGCTAAGGAAGGTGTTGAAGTTAAAAGGGAGAAATGTAGGATGATTTTAATAGTTCATTATTTGGTCATGTCTGGTTTGTTTGCAGGTTGGGATGGGTTAAGCATGGAGGGGAAAAATAGCCCCAGACAGGTCACACTACAACAGAAGACGCATACGATTGTTTACAAGAAACTCTTGAGAGTAATGTCACTTTACTCACTAGCGTTTGTGTCTTCATTTTTTATGTCAACAGAATAACTGACAATTTATATTTTCAAAGATGAATTCATTTTTGGCTTTTGGCATGTGGTGGTCAGGGGAAAGTTTGTGAGTATATAAGTAAAATGTCTGTTATCAAAATCCACATTGCAGTCTGAATGGCGGCCGGTCTATCTGACTGTTTGTCTGCCAATCCATCAGAATAGCTTTCTATCTGTCTTTCTGTCTGTCTATCTGTCTGTCTTTCTGCCTGTCTGTCTGTAGGGAGAGGAAAGATATATGAGTTGTGGAGGAGAACGAAGTGGATTTTTGATGAGACAAGAGGTGAATGGATAGTGGAGAGATATGGAAGGCGGAAGAGAGAACAGGGAGGTGGAGGTGGAATGGATGCGAAAACAGGAAGGTGAACCTGAGAGAGTAGACAGGAAGGTGGAGATGTAAAAGAAGACAGGAATGTCAGCGGTAAGAGAGAGGACAGGAAGGTGGACGTGGGAAATAAGACAGGAAGGTGGATGTGGAAGAAAGGCAGGGAGGTGGAGGTGGAAGAGAAGTCAAGCGGTGGAGGTGGAAGGAAAACAGGAAGCTGGATGGAAGACAGGAAGGTGCGAGATGAGAGAGAAGGAAGAAGAAACCAATAATTAGCGAAGAAAGAAAAGTGTTGAAAGAACGGAATAGAGATGCCTAACAGTTATTGAAGTATATATAAAAAAAACATCAGAGAATTCCAGTAACTTTGGTAAACGAACGGCAGCTTGGTAACCCAGGATACAGAGCTCTAAATCAGATCAACCTAATGTTCTTCATGTTATCTGTCAGGTTGCCCCTTCCGTGAGAGACTGGCGGGCCCCGTGGAGAATTAAAACTGGACTTGGAAACGGTCGGAGCCAATTGAAGTCGTGTGAAGCCCAATGCGGGGCTAACGAGAGTGGGAGAGAGTGACCACACAGACAGACAGATGGCAGGCAGAGCCCGTGATGGAGAAGAAGAGATAAACAGCGTTTAGGCACAGCAGGCTGCCTGCCTGTGCTCATTGATTTGTGCAGCGGGGCGGAGCTGCTGGTGAAGGTGCATTAGAGAGCTCACACAGTTAGAAAGGAGACGGCCAAACACTGGGTTTTTGCTACACCATTGTCTTTCCGTCCGTTTCTTTTTGTCTCTGTGGCTCTCTGTTTGTCTTTCTGTCTCTATCGATCTTGGTCTGTCTGTCGATACCTGGGTCTCTGTACAACTTGAACTCCCAGTCTCTCTCTCTTTCTGTTTCTCTGTCTCTGTCTCTCTCTCTCTCTCTCTCTCTCTCTCTCTCTCTCTGTCGCTCTCTGTTGCTCTCTGTCACTCTTCGTCTCTCTCTCTCTCTCTCTCTCTCTCTCCCTCTCTCTGTTTATCCCAGTGTCTCTTTTTCACACAATGTGTTAATGACCCTGTGTCAGACTGCTGATAGCAGCCATTCAACACTGTGAAAATAATCAGATGTCAACATGCAGCAGAGAAAAAAGCAGCTAGACAGTGAAGCCCAGGGATTACATATATGTTGTGATCATACAAATGCAATTTTCAGTTCCTTCCCCATGTGTCACAGATGACATGTAGACCAGAGAAAAGCTTATTTGGACATTTTCACTTAGGGGTGTACTCACTTTTGTTGCCAGCGGTTTAGACATTAATGGCTGTGTGTTGAGTTATTTTGAGGTGACGGCAAATGTACACTGTGATACCAGCTGTACACTCACTACTTTACATTGTAGCAAAGTGTCATATCTTCAGTGTTGTCACATGAAAAGATATAATTAAATACATACAAAAATGTGAGAGGTGTACTCACTTTTGTGAGAAACGGTATCTACTATCTGAAACTAGTGGTGAAGGCATTATTAAGAAAAGCCCTGGTCACTTGTGGATCTCTACTCTCTATCCATATTCTGTATCTGCAAAATTTTTGGGCTAAAAAAATCAATTTCCCATTTTAGGGTGTTACTTACACGTGATATTTCTGATTGAAGAAAATGTCTATAATACATCAGCGGTAATAGTGATGCTATTTGACGGTATAACGTACAAGCCAGTTGTGTGATGGCTTTGATTTTCACAAATTGATTTCTCCCCTTTAGCCAGACATTGTTGTCAAATTCACTACACAGTTGTGATTTCATGGCTGGGGCAAGAGATATTGTGGAAAGCACAGCCACACAGACAACTTTACGAAATATTGCTGGAGGGATAGGGGAGATATAGTTTGAATATGATATCCCTAGTCTATTGGCCAAAATGTTAACTAACAAAAAACTAAAATCAAATCCCCACTTATTCTAAAATGAATACAGAATTTTCACCGACATCTCTAAACTCTAAACTTACGGTAAACACATCGTTGATACATACATTTCTGACCTCCACATTTGTATTTATTTTTTGGGGGTGAATGAGCCACCTGAAAGCAGGTTTTTACATATAAGTGTCCCTGTTTTAGTGTTTGGTGGCTTTCATATAAGTGCTGGAAATATCATCACACGTAGACATCAGCGATGGAGGAAAAAAGCCCACGAGAATATTTATAATTTTCAGTGTCCCAACGTTGCCCCACTCTGTCACAGGACGTCAATACAAGCAGACGTTTGAATTTGAGAGCCCTACTGTTGTTGTGGCAACAGGGAGTTGATGCTTGTGTTTTCTAATAATAGGCATTTCTTTTAGAAGGTGGACGTTGTGATCTCTGACAATGTTTCCTGTTCCAGGATCAGAAGGGGAGGGTAGGAACCGGAGGAGGAGCAGGAGTCGTCTCTGTCCTCGGGAGTCGTCTCTGTCCTCGGGAGTCGTCTCTGTCCTCGGGAGTCGTCTCTGTCCTCGGGAGTCGTCTCTGTCCTCGGGAGTCGTCTCTGTCCTCGGGAGTCGTCTCTGTCCTCGGGAGTCGTCTCTGTCCTCGGGAGTCGTCTGTCCTCGGGAGTCGTCTCTGTCCTCGGGAGTCGTCTCTGTCCTCGGGAGTCGTCTCTGTCCTCAGAGTGCGGTTCACCATTTCAAACGACACTGTATCAAGAGCCACAGTAAACGTTGTCCAACAGTCCAATGGACCAAAAAGCTACATTGAACGCTTTTCCAGGAATGTATTTCCTACGTCATGGACCGCGTCGCAAGTGAACGGGCCTCACATCCCGTGTCGTCCGGATGACAGGATTGGAATTTCTTTCTCTCTTCACTGCTTTATGTCAGGCGTCGAGATGTGTTACAGATGGTGGTGTTCTGGCCCAGACACAACAGATGAAAGGGCCGACGTAAGTCAAGTCGAGCTGTAAGGGCCAAACCGAATGGATCGGGGGGGCCAGTTTTGCCTGAGAGGCCCAATACACACTCTGTAATCACCTTTCCTCTTGCCAGCGGGAAACAAATTATCAGATGTACGGCCATGACGCAGATACACATACGCACAGAGGTATTCCACCCATCTGACAGGAAGACACCGTATTCAAAAGCCTTTGGGCATGTTCATTACAAGGTTTAAGAAGAGATAGAAACATCTGGAACACCATAAAGAAAGGCTGTCAGTTACAACCACCACAGTTAGTGTTGTGTGATTAATAAATGTCTTCAATTATTTTAGGTCTCAAGTTGTTTAAGAGAATCCGTGGATGTTTTTTTCTAGTTGAATACACACGATATGTGTTCTGATGAGAACCAGTGAAAATCCCTTTATTTTGGATGATACCATAATGGAGTAATATGGAGATATATGTATGGTGAGTCAAGCCAGCAAGAAAACCTCTTGAATGCACTGTAAAAGCTGGCTCAATGCAGTGTTGAAAGCGTTTCCAACGCTTTGTAAAACCACCAAACCATCTCAATACAGCGAATAGCTCTCACTATTGCCAGACCTTAAAATTTTTTACTAAAATGGTGCCAAATGTGTTCTGTTATTTCAGTATGTTCTTTATATGCACGTATCGTGCAGCGAATAAATACAGCGTTGGTATTAGAAACTGACACCTCAGTCACATACGAGGAAGGCCACAACTAAGACATCACAATCAAGAAGAAAACAGCGAACCCGACAAGTTTACATTAGGCATACGTTGTTCTATGTTAAATGGTTTGTTCGTTGTTCTTTGGTAAATGGTTTGTTGTTTTTGTTACAGAGAGAAACACCGTATAATTGATCTCGGTCAGGATTCTCTGTCCTGGTATCTAATTACGGCGACAGCTTGCAATTGCTGCTCTCGTACAGGACGTCTCGTTCTACATCCAGCCATACACCACAGCGCCTGGTTTATGAACGGGAATATTGAGCAATATGCCGTTACTGTTCTAAACTCTCCAGATGTTGACCTTCACAGAGCAGGATGGAGACTCTCCACTTACTCCCTACATCGACTCGGGCTTCCGCTGGGGCGCAGCAAAACAGAGGAGTGGAGGAGAAAGGTAGGAGGAGAGCATAGGAAAGGAAGCAGGAGGAGAGCATAGGAAAGGTAGCAGGAAGGGAGCATAGGAAAGGAAGCAGGAGGAGAGCATAGGAAAGGTAGCAGGAAGGGAGCATAGGAAAGGAAGCAGGAGGAGAGCATAGGAAAGGAAGCAGGAGGAGAGCATAGGAAAGGTAGCAGGAGGAGAGCATAGGAAAGGAAGCAGGAAGAGAGCATAGGAAAGAAAGCAGGAGGAGAGCATAGGAAAGGTTGCAGGAAGAGAGCATAGGAAAGGAAGCAGGAAGAGAGCATAGGAAAGGAAGCAGGAAGAGAGCATAGGAAAGGTAGCAGGAGGAGAGCATAGGAAAGGAAGCAGGAAGAGAGCATAGGAAAGGAACCAGGAAGAGAGCATAGGAAAGGAAGCAGGAAGAGAGCATAGGAAAGGTTGCAGGAGGAGAGCATAGGAAAGGAAGCAGGAGGAGAGCATAGGAAAGGAAGCAGGAAGAGAGCATAGGAAAGGTTGCAGGAGGAGAGCATAGGAAAGGTAGCAGTTTTGTCTCCTTTATACAATCCACATAGAGTCTAAATGACATTGTGAAGATTAGAGGCTGGCCTGGTACTATACAGACAGTATGAGCTCCTCAGAGTCTCACTACCAGACGACAGCAGGAAGGGTTCCTGTCCGGGTGTCTGTTACTGTGCTATTAGACTGATCTGATAAGGAGGCCTGGGGTTCAGAGGTTCTCTATAATGAAGTGGTACGCATAACTGTAATAAGGGCGGTTTAATGCCCGGGTATCATCAGAGCAAATCTGACCCGTGGGTGGTTTAAAACTGACACGATGGCTAACTGAAAATGACTAGGAGCCAAATGAAACTGCATATATAGTTGTGAACTCCCAATGAGACAGACCCTTGACTGTCCAGCTTGCTAATCATCGCGGAAATTACAGCGAGACATGAATTTAACATTCTGATGGTGGGCAAGTCTATTACATCGTCATTGTGGGGCCTCCAGATCTCGCAGACGACTATGCCTCTCGAAGCGAAATGAGGCAGACACTCTTGGTTTAACTGGAAGTGACACGGGTAGAGGAGAGGGTATGTCGCCTTTCTGTCAGTCAAACCTGACATTGTAACCAAAAGTAAAGCAGGTCTGATGTGACTCGCAGTTACATTGAACAGATGCATCTAGTAAAGCTATAGTCAACATAAGAGCATTCAGCCTGTGCGTTAACAGTACAGGGTTATGGTACACTGTGTAGAGAAGTGTCTTCCCTTATGTTGACAATTGAGGCTGTCAGTTTGTCAGGCAGCTGTTTCTTAGCTAGCACTCAGAAATGAGAGGGAACGAGAGGCACAGATCCAGTCTCTTATCCCGTCGTCTGTGAGCGGAACGCCGTCAGGTTGCTAGCCCGGTCGATTCTTACCTCTCTCTGTGTCGTAGAGGTAGACAAACTTCTCCCACTTGTAGTGGGACAGCAGGTTGAGTATCACTCCCCGTAGAGAAGGCCTCATCTGGAGGACGAACTGCACGTCGGCGTCCGTGGGAAAACTGGGGGTGATGAACGAGGTGTGCAGGGCACCGCAGAACGACGTCAACGTGTTCATGGACTTCTTGTCGTAGAAGCCGAAGATGGCGTACACTCCCCGTGAGAACTGGGAGCAGACTGGAGAGAGAGACGAGAAGAGGACAGTCATGCTCACGTTCACGCTTGAAATACGATCGGGTAAACCTGGCGGGAAAATTATCTCCTGTCAAATGTAAAGTGACAGTCAGAGGCTTGCCCGTTCACTGATGTTGGGATTGCTCGTAACCTCAGTCTCAATAAGTTTTTATCTCATATAGAGGTCTATTTAAGTCGGTCAGAGCACTCTGTCTGTTGCTCGGCTGGTCGTCTAGGAATGCAGTTGCTATAACGACCAGAGCTGAAACGGAAGTCGACGCAATCGACAACCAGTGTGCGTACAAACGTGATTTGACCATTTTGAAATGTCAGCGTACAAACGGAGCAGTTTGAACAAAAAACGATGTCAGAGATCAAAAGTAAAGGGATCAGCACGTGCAGTTTTGGAACCGGTTTACGGATAAACGAGACGAAGGAAAACATTTATCAAAGTGATGCGAACGCAAAGGGGCGTGTACAAAAAGAAACCGCAGACGCTCCAAAGCATGTGAAGCATGGTGGAGTGGGTGTCTGGGATTGGGGCTGCCTGGCTGTCTCTGGGACGGCTTTCTCGTCTTCATTGATAATGTAACGATTGATGACAACAGCAGATTTAATAATCAGAAGTGTATAGTGGCGTCACGGTAACCAATGAGAGCGGCACAAAAAACGCACACTGCCAACACAAGCATGGGGTTCACCAGGGGAACCGTGGAACGTTTTAGACTGGCCAACTCTCACAATGGTCGGGACCCAGCTCGGGTTCCCTGGTAGCGGGTGTACAATTCCAACGCTTGGCGAATTCTGCTTCGGAGCGAACGCCGAAGGATCCAACAGCCACCTCTATATGTTATCCCTGTGGTGGCAACATGTCCAACACCTCCTGCTCAAAACCCCAGAAGTCAAAAACGGGAATCTGATTCCCCCGCTGTCACAGTCTGAATTCACACTGAAAGCCGAGATCATGCTTGCTTTAGTCCTTCTGCTTCACGGGAGGTTTCTGTTCTCCCTGAGCTCCCTTTAGGATACCTGTGGTATTGTTTGACAGATGTACCGCCCAAGTATAACTGCCTACCTGCCGCTCTCCTCAGAGCTGACTCCCAAGGATGCGCAGATCAACACCGAAGTATAGGATACTTCCAATAAAGACGTTTGGTTTTTGAGGATCGATCCTGACGTAAAAAATATTATCACACATTATTTAACCAGTGACTTTAAGGGGTACGTTCATTAAAACTACACGTTTAGTGAATTTAATCAACATTTGAACAATGGCCAGTGTCATTTGTATCATCAAAGTGTAAAAAGTCAATGAATTGTCATGTCAATAGAGGCTTATCGGAAAATCCAACCAGGTGGTTGAAGTCTGAATCAGTCGGTTAAGATTCTGATTAGAAGACCTGACGTCATGTTTATATTTTGTGTTTGTCGTGTCTCTGACACTTGGTTATAGATGACTACAATTTATCATGAAATGTCTCTAAACTCGTTCTGAAATGTTCCGAAATTCATATTGAGATATTTTAAACATGCTTGAATACAGATTCCTGAAACACAATGGTTCCTTAGCTGCAAAGCGTTCGGTGCCGAGGCGTTAGTTAAAATTAGCAAACGAGTAATTGTGATTCCTTATGTGTTGGCTGGAGAGATTTGGAGAGTTTTACGACAAATTTTGCCATGGAAAACCGTAATAAATACATATATATACTCGTGTTTTTGAGGGATAAACTGCAACCTCACAAAAAATAAGGCTACATAATGAAATTAAACCAATATTTTAAACGAGGGTCAAATCCCAGTCAACCAAGCCTCCGGGCAGACTAGCAAGCAGGTCAGCTTGTCCCAGATATCCACATCCGGACGAGGTTCAGAACCCAGTCAAACACATTAGCAGTCCAATAACACATTCCATCTCCACTCCAATCCTCACAGACATGGTCAGGCCAGAAAATAAAAGCGATCAACCAACGAAAGTGGATTCCTCCCAGTATCGTACAATGTAATTATCTTCTCGGAGGCGACGTGACCGAGATTTCTGGGAAATAAATGCCTTGCAAACGAACCGGTTATTTGAGAAGAGTATTTAAAGAGGCCATAATCTAAATAGGGAAATAAACGGTGAGCGTTTGAATAAATTTGAGCCATGTGAGATGCCCATGGCGTCGTTCCCATTGCCCTTCACTCACCCTTGGACTCAGCGAGTCTGCCTGGTTAATCTAGCGTCTCCAACGGGGGAAATCGGCAAACTGGCCAATGGGAACCTACCCCCTCGCAGCATTTCGGATGCGGGCGGGGCCTGTAGCATTGGTGTGAACTGATTGGTTTCTGCGGGGGTTAATGGATTCATAACGAGCTCCGATTTACGGTCCTCTGCGTGGCTCCTGCTGTAACCACTATATGCCATGCTGATTGGTCTAATAAGGTGTTTTAAATAAACCTCTGGGCCCCTCCCCCTTTCCCGTACTGTATAAATGTGCGCTGTAAGTGGAATGGAGCTTAATGAGCCGTGAGACACAACTCCACCATCCAACCATCTGGTTAAACCCTAAAGCTCTTCGTCCTCACGGGGCCGTCGTACCCATTCTCTCTTCCCCTTACGAGTCCTCTTATCCAAACATGGACATGTTGCACTGTTTCATTTCTCACAGGGTGGTCTGTGCATGTTGCTTTTTAGGCGTTTTAAAATGAAAGAAGAAACGGTTGAAAGAAAGACAACGCATCACTCTAGAGCTCATGGGACTAGTTGAGTTCCAACCTACAGATACATCCCCTGAAACGCCTCAAACACTACAGCATCACGTTGCAGGTTTGTGATCTGTCAATATCAAGTTCAATGCCCCGTTTTCAAGTTCAATGCCCCGTTTTCAAGTTCAATGCCTCATTCTTAGGTTCAATGCAACATGGTTTACAGCACCGATTTAAAGACATCACCTTTAAACCAACCATTCACCAAAACACAATACTCCATCCATCCATCCATCTATCATCTATAAAACCCCATTATCCTTCTATTATCCATCCGTAATATTATCGTTATGTCCATCCGTCCGTTCTCGTTCCTTTTGGTCTGTGCACACGCCAGCTGTTCTGGAGCCAGGGGCAACACCAGCCTAATGACTGAGCACATGCAGGTGTCTGTGGGAATGTGAAGCATCACATCTGCTTGGAACCACCGGCGACAGATGAGCCTGATGTCACAGGACAAGGCAGGAATCGTCACCATGCCATTGGTTCAGAGTCTAATCTATCTCTCGGAATCAACGGGTTCTCCCAGCTCTCTATTTGAAAGGGATTAAGAGACAGGCGAATGAGAAAAGAGTCAGAGTCGATTCCCATGAAGAGCCGTTGTCATCATATATCAGATCCTCTGTCAAAGCCAGTCCATGGCCTGCATAACAACATCCACCTGATATGACATACAGACACACACACGCACACGCGCACAAGCACACACGCAGACACACCCACACACACACTCTCCTCAGATCATAAAGCTGACATACCCCAGACCTGATATATGATATAATACACACCTGCAACCGAGACACACATTTCTCTTTAAAGACAACCAATTCCAAGTCTATGGATTTTGACTGCCAAGAGAAAGTCTTTTTTTTTCTCCAATACATTCTGAAAGAGCTCGGCCCTGGTGACAAAAGATATCCTTCATTTCCGAAGCCTCGGTTTTATATTTAAAGAAAAAATGATGGATAAGAACTGTTCCATGTTAGAGGCTTTAGGTCATTAGAGACGGCCTGATAAGAAAAGTATTGGCCGATACCGGTAACCAATGTTCATACAGCATAATTATTCGATACCTACGTTTGGACATTTCCAGTAACTATCTACCCTGTCATGAATTAAATACAAATGTTCATTCCGATGAGGCTTTAATTTCAGCGTGTTTCAATTACGCAGGTAATTCTTTCGTATATTTGAACAAAATACTCCAACACCATTTAGACATAGGATAAAATGCCACCAATTTGACATATGGTGTATGTGTCATAAATTACAAGAATGGAAAGGGAAACACAAAGATTACTTTAGAGATTAGTTTATTTAAAAGCCTAAAACATAGGCATAACGCAGTAGGTAATATAAATATGTGCTATTTTATCTGTCATTGGCATGTGACTGGAGGAAAAATTGGTAGCCGTTTATATTTTATTAGGTTATAAATATTATATATTTATATTTATTATATTATAAGTATGATAATGCCTTTTCAGACACCACAATTGGTCGCAAGTAATCAGCCATTTTAAGGTCGTTGACAGATACTGAGTATTACAGTTTTTTACTGTGATCTTCCGATACTAATTGCTGGCCATTCAGTTGTACCTATGTAGATCAGTCAGTGGGGTCCTCGAAAAAAAAAGCTCCAACTAGTATTTTTTAAGAAATATGTTTGTAAATGAAGTTGATGAAGATGATTTTCCACAGACTCCATGTGTCCATGAGAACAAAAAAGTTCAAATGGAGTAACTTATATTCACATACAACTCTGTTCTTCTATGACAATATGAATTCCAAGGCGTTCTCCGAATCAAACACAAACGGAAGAATGAGGAACATGCTGTGTTCTGTATTCACAGCCGGTTCAACACGATTCCACGTTCTGTTTTATAGTGGCGTCAGTTCTCTGCACCTGCACTCACAAAGAGCGCTGTTGAAAGTATAAAAAACAAGTTACAGATAAACATCCCTCCGGTTTTCTCAGCTTTACCCTCTCGGAGTATTCTCCGTCACCGTCTGACGCGACTGTCTGCCGTTCATTACAGATAATGTGACTCGCACTGCCTACTGCTTCCTCACCGCTCTCTCTCCCCCCTCTTCCTCCCTTTACCTCCGTCTACCTCCTTCTCACTTGACAACTAATTAAACATAATGGCTGGTTGCCACGCTCCCAGTGGCCACAGCGTTCTAGCGTGTATCCCAAATAACTGTGGATTTGCATTTCACATGATCCCCCCTACAGGCACCTGCTGGCTCTACTGTGAAGCGTACACACCCACTTATTAAGGCAAAAACCAAGCTGTATTGAAGATGTGCACAGCATCACATTGCCCAGGAAGCCTGCATGTGGGAAAAGTCACATCTTAACCAGTTAGCTAGCTGCTCTTGCTAATGTCAGGGGACAGAGGAGAAGCCAATTAAACACAACCAACAGGCGTTCTCTTCAAGGTGCCACCGCGGTCCTTACCCAGACGATGTAACACTGGAAGGATCTGTGAGGCAGTCAGAAAATCAATCTCCAGACCTGGACTGAGTAGAAAATATATTTCAAGGACGGCATTTTTCCATCTTCGGAATATTGCAAAAAATCAGAAACTATTTATCAAAGAATGATGCAGAAAATGTATGTATCCACGCTTTGTTACCTCAAGATTAGATCACTGCAATGCTCTATTCTCTGGTTACCCTGATAAATAAATGACTAAACTCCAATTAGTATCAATACGTCTGCTAGAATCTTAACTAGAACAGAGAGATTTGACCACATTACCCTGGTATTAACCTCTTTACATTGGTTGCCTGTTAAGGCTAGGGCAGACTTTAAAGAGATATTGTTAACGTATAAAGCTCTACATGAACTTGCTCCTATCTACCTTGTTGAATAAGTCCAGGTAAGATAGCGCCCGTTGACCCAGATTACTTCCTAGTTGGAAAAGTGGTGCGCAAAAAGCAAATTGGCTCAGGACCGATGCCTGGGAGGAACGCATAAGGTCCTATAGGTTGAGTTTGAGAGACCTACAGTATGAATTGTTTCTTATTTGTCATTTGCATATGACCCTCAAAAACCTATGGCTGGGTCACAAAGCAAGTTATACTCAATTTGTTTTAATGCGACCCACTAATTAGGGACTTATTTTGTCCCGGGACACCAGGTGTTTGCAACTAATGCTGACATTAACATTAAACCAGCCGACTCCACACTCTACTGTTGGGTAAGAGTTGCCTACACCTGGTATATGGTATATTAAAAGACAACGTTTAAATAAAATAATTAAATAAAATGCTGCAAGGTATGTCAGCGGAATGCAAGCTTTAAAAAGACAGGTACCCAATTTTTATAAATTTTATAAGAGAGGCCAGCAAGATTTAATGAAACGTTGCAAAATAATTAAAAGCTCCTGACAAACATGTGGTTAAAACAGCGGCTGTTCATCGAATGCTAGTTAGATATATTAGCTGTACTAAATTAGCTGTACTAACTAGCATTCTGTCGGCGACGTTGACAAGTAGGACTACTAGGTTGACCTACTAGGTAAGTTTGCAATGCTAGCTAGCTATTACCACAGTTGTTGAAATATTTTCAAAAATGTTTTACAGCCTGATATTTTAAAAGCTTGTTTGCCCTTAGTGCAATGTACTTCTTTTTTAATGCCATAGTTAATACCAGTAAAATTACCTTGATAATTGTATTTAAATAATTTACCGTATTGGGTTTATCTACCAAGCCCTGCAAATGGATTCCAACGCACACCAAAGAAATGCATAGACCGCAGTGTGTTTTTTTGTCTATTTTTTTGGGGGAAAGCATTGCGTCAGTAATGTGTATTTTACCTGGTTGTGTTATCAAAGACAGTCCACGATGCTAACACACAATTTATGTCTGACATCTTTAGGACACTCTAATGTGTTTCATAGGGTACATCTATAAAAGCGAGTGTAGTTGCGATCGAACTCGATCGAACCAGTGACCCCGCTAATCCACAATGACCAGTGAAATGGCATATCATAAGGGTGTGTAAGTGCTTTTGTTGGTGTAACAAGCTAACTCCATATAAACCGGACATCTAATCCATTTCGACTAATGGATATGTGAAGTGGAATCCTCGGATGTCTTCTGGAATACAGTCGGCTTGCCGCTCCCAAAACATAATCTACAGCCATTTTGTAATTAGCGGCGTCATGCATGTTTAACCCTCTCCATGATAATTATGTCTTATTCGCTAATACGGAATTAACGAGCTATCCTCATAACGTACTAATTGCTCATGGATGCTTTCCTTCTTGTTTTCCCCGCTTAGCTGCCTCTGAACACTCATGTCCGGTGCGTTTCCCCCCAAACTGTCACGTGTTGCCTAAAAGGAACGTGGCGGTGTACAAATGTAAAAGGCATGGACTTCCGTCAAATTCCCGAGGTCCGATCTGGTTATTCGTCGGATCGCGGCGGCGAGCACCGATACATTTTACGACGCATTTGCTGTGCTTATTTCACCTGGAGGCTAGAAGTCACAAAAAGCATCGGTATCTTCACACTCATAAAAGCCAGCCTCCGCTTCTCTCCAACCCATGTTAAAGCCGCGGAACGTTCTTGCAAAGGGGATTGGTACAGTTTATCGGCAAAAATAAGGTCTTCTGTTTATAAAACGCAAAACAGAACTGCAGAGGGCAGGAATAAGAGTGTCATAGGCAACGTTGTTATGTATTGCTGGGGACTCATCTGCCAACGGATATGCAAACAACGTAACCGATGGTTACTGATAACCCGCCTCTATTCTCAGTTCTGTCCTCAGATCACATCTCAGGTGGTTTGTGTTTGATCTTAGGACTACTGGTGTGTGTGTGTGTGTGTGTGTGTGTGTGTGTGTGTGTGTGTGTACGAAGACCACAAGTAAAGGAGTAGGTCCTCCTGGGCGAGCAACAGTCCCTCTGGCTACCCTGGTTCTCTATGACGACGACGCGCTTTAAAATGCCAACGTTGTGGAACAACAACAGCAGTTAACCCTCCACCCACGCGCGCGCTTTGCATATCGCAGGAATAACAGCCCCAGACTGTTTACAAAGAGCAGGGGATGGAAAACCAAGCTTGATACAGATGTCATGTTCGTGAAGTCATTGATTTCTTTCCATACGCCGCCAGAACTGCACCAAAGTTCTTGATTGGAGCGTTGGAAGAAATCACCGGAGAGCCTCTCAGGAGAAACTTTGGACTCTAGGAAGATTTACAGGGACGCTTATTGGTTCGTGGAAGGAAAGGGTTTGGGGATTCAGTAATTATGCATGCGAGGACTGTAGTAGCACCGGTCAATGACGTACAAACGTGTGAAATACTGTGATTGCAATTGGAGGAATTCTGTCAAGACAACAGGGGGGCGTACATCTGCACATGACAGACAATATGTCTAGTTGGAAATGTGCTGCTTACTGGATATATTTCATAATTTTCATGATCTTCTTCATGTTCAACAACATATCCCACCTATATATATATATATACATATATGTAATAATATGTGATAATATGTAAACATGTGTAATAAGAAACAGCTATTTCAGATTAAATATGATATGAAATGTGTCGTGGACGTGTCTTGTGTCTAATAAACTCCCAACCTGCCGTATGGAGGTCCTAAATGCGCAGGTAGTGACTCTGGTACACACTTCTTCTAAGGCACATTATATTAACCTGCCATTCGCTCTGTGGTTCCACAATTCATCAGCATTCATATTGTCCCTAAGGCAAAGATCTCGGTGCTCTTTGACCATTACTGCGATGGATTTGTTTGCCAATTCGTGAGAAATGCCAAGTGGAGTTAAGAACAATAAACAACGACGCCCTTGAAAGTTATGAAAGAACACCGTTAAATGATTCACCGACCCGTTCGGTTGGGAAGTCCTGGCTCGTGGTGCGTTCTGCTCATTGCGCGGCACGTAGCTTCCTGTCCCTCGAATAATCTCAGGCACCAGTGAATCACAGTGTCCAGTTCAGAGCTTCACCGTGCATTGCCTTCAGGGGGCCTCGATAAAGCGTTGTGTAATAGTGCAGAATCTGTCGTAGTGGAGGGGGCCCCATTGTGTCCTGTCACTAGTGATCTGTGTCAGTCGGACGACATACTGACATTCATGAACATTCTGACGCACATGATGAATGCACACCCGGCCCCCCCCCTCCCTGGTACACCCCGAATGGCGCTCCCGCAGAACCAGACGAAACCGTTGGCCTTTTAAAACACGGCCATGACCTCCAAGTACACTGTGTGTTTGGGGACAGGGTGTTGGGAATGGAGATGAGTGCGACACCAAACGAAACACCACCGTGTTTTGTGTGTTTACAAGGTTCCATTTATCAGTACTACCAGAGATGAAGAACCGTCTGACATTCGTTTCGTTTAGCTTAAAACCTATTCTTTAAAGTTTTTTTTCACACGGAAAGAAAATCGCTAGGTCTCTGTCTGTTGTGAGACCTTGGGAAAGTGTGGCTGTTTCAATAGCCAGCTAGGTTAAGATAACATTTTCACATAAATCATAGCGACTACACTGGGGCAATTATGCAGTGCTAATATACAGGCTGAAGCAGACTTGCTAGACAGCTAACTAACTGAGTCACAATAATAAAGCAATTGCTTTTAAATAAGTAATTAGAAAGTTTTACTGACACCAACACTTGAGTCCACCTAATTCTGCTCAATTAGAAGGTATACATTACAAAATATCTTGATATTGTTCGAATGATGTACGGCACTTAAAAGACTGACCACAATCAAATTCAATTGCATCCACTTCTGGTCTCGACTCCGACCCCCGTTTCTGTTTGCAACACCTTTGAGAGGGGGGACTGTCACGTTAGATTCAACACCCTCCCTCACTCATTTAGAGCACAGTTACTGTGTTAATATATCCCTCACCTGTGTTCCTGATCACATTCCCAATTTAAGTTTCTTAATCCCTCTTACGTAGCACTGTTTTGTTCTGTTTTTTTTGTTTTCAAAGTCTATCGTTGTCCCAGCATAGTGAGTTCTGCTTCCTGCCCTGCCCTGACCATCATCGACTCAGGCACACTCCGTGTTTCTGTTTGGTAAAAACCTGACCCCGACGTTAGTCACGGAGTAGATTCCCGAGTCAATGAGTGCGATATAATACTCTGGGGTGAGGTTCTATCTACAGAGATAATTGAGTCTTACAGTGTGTTTCACCAACGGCATGACTCTGATTAAATCCAATAAATTATACACTCTAACGTTATTATCTGCTGTCTGTAAACACTCTGCCTTCCTCTGCCACCGGATACTAAATGAGTCTGGTTGCGGATGAGACCAGCCGGCGTTGTAACAACAGGCGTTGCTTTCTGGGGTCAAGCCATTTGACATACCGGTGTCTAGTGCCGGCAGGTCTTCCACGAGATTACACGCATAAATTAGCGGCACTCACGGAAGCAACGGGACTTCTGATCCCCTCTCCCTGGACCACCCGTGCATTTACGAAGCACGGAGAATAATTAACATTCTCAAAACCATTTCGTTGGTAAATTAGTCAACTGCTCCGGCTATGATTTATGCCATATTTAAACAGGAGAAAGTTCCGTGGGTGACTCGAGGCATGTCTAATGATGTGTATTAGGATATGCGCTAAGTTGCTCCGAATCCTTTTTTGGGGGGGTCGGTTTACCCCCTCCTCAATATAGCGACATTAAATTAAACCTACGACCCCGTCTTGACCCCGGCTGGCTCGCCAACATCATTAGCTAGCTCAGTGTCATCGTCCGCGGCTGTCGAACTTAACAACGGCAGATCGTAGTTGTTTGAAAAAACACAGTAGCAACGGAAAGCTGTTTTCATTTTTTCAGGATTATCAGGTTATCAGACACAATTTGGTGCCATATATATTAAGCTTTCATTTTGACGCATCAAAGAACCGATAAAACAAATAGTAGAATGTTGTCCTGCGTTAGCATTAGCTTGGTGTTAGCATGAAAACAACTTAACAACGGGGCAAAACGTACACCCTGCATTAGATATTTCGCAGCATCTAAATGAATAGTCTCTGGTCAAGAGCGCACGGCTGAGGGAAAGACGGTTTAAATGATATATAGCGAGATCGGCCAACTAGCCTACTATTTAGCATAAAACATTCAATCTTTCAAAAGACAAATCTGTCTTCGGCCGCGGCCTCCACGATCAGGTTCATTCTCAGTGTGCCTTTTGATATTGCTATTAAATATGCAGTTTGTTGAATTTGCCCTCCAGTGAACAGAACGGATTGAGCAGTATCATACGAGGGCCTCTTCTCCACTCGATATAGACGGTAGATTGGCAATTTATCCTCGATATTTCATAAAGCCAAAACCCCACAGTCGGACCTTCGGGCTCAACTGGGGTGACCACGCCTCGTTGTCATTTCTTTCACTGTTTCATAATTTGCAAAACGTTTGACAGCTGTGCATTTGATGGAGTACTTGGGATTCATCATTCTGTTGTAATTCCTCAATCCCATTTCTTATCCCCCGTAAGGAATTGACACTTATAACAAGCAGTGTCAGCGTACAAGTTATTGCCCTGGTTCTTGTGAATTTTACAGTCAAACAAAAAGTTGTAGGTGCATCCTAGTTTATCTGGAACAAAAAGGAGATTCAAATCCTTTTTTTTTTACAGTGCACTGATGCACGCAAAAGACTAGAAATATAAAATAAGTTCCTTCAAATCAACAAAACACACAAAGGAAATCGTCCCCGGTAGGTTGTAGTGTTGATCACACCCAAGGTGTTTTGTAGCAGCACGATCGTATCTCCAAGCATTAGAGTCTCATCCCAAACGACTCCACGTCTAGCTGTGATAGTGTTGATCACAGATGCCAGGAGAACAGAGGGCTATTCATTAAAAGACAACCAAGACACATAACGTATTCTGTTCCTTAGAAAACATACACGTGGAACGGAGGAACTTAAACAGGGTCATCGACCGGGAACACAGGTGAGGGCAATTATGGCCAACAGGTGTCCACAGTGCTCCAGATGAGGAGGGCCAGCCACGCCAGGACGTGAAAGTAGCGGGTATTTTATCGGTGTTTAATCTCAGAGTGAGGTACTGTTATTATCCCAGAGCTATTTTATGGTCTTTACGCTATGTGGCACTCCTACTGGGTTGTCCTACAGTAGAACAATGCTATAGTAACATCAATATATTATGAATATAATAAAGTTACAAACAAAAACAGATAATGCCGGACAAGGGATCAACGGAATACGTTTATAAAGTGCAATAACCCATTAGAGATACCTATAATATTAGTATGCCATACAAATGTAGGTATATGCACATTACGTCACCAATCTATGTATTACTTGCATACACCAGACATCAGCCAAAAAGGTTCAAACAGACATTCTACGGATTTCAACGATAATGCTCCCATGACAAAATGTGTGGAAACGCAGGACATTAGCTTTAAAACGACAGAAAGGCTCTGCCAGAAGGTGATCATTAATCGCATTCCTTCCCAGGGGCCGAGATTTGGTTAACTCGGTGTCGTAGCAAATTTTATTCCGTTGGGTTTGGATCATGTCGGGGTCCCTGATGAATACTGTATCACAACAGGGGTCCCTGGAAACGGAGCGTTTGATAACCATTGGTCGTGGGAACACTTTGATGTAGCCCACAGGATAAACAAACTCCAAACTGTAGGAGGACAAGCAGAGACGATAACAAAGGACACTTAATGGCTGGCTGCCCGAAGCAGCTGGCAGATGTGCCGCGAACCTCCCTAGGAACCTGTCTGTGTTTTTCTACACGGATGTTGTTGCCCAGTTCTTTTAGGCAGCTTAAAACTGCCGTCTCATCAAGTGGCAGAATTGAGCCCGAAATAAAGACCGCCGCCAACACCAAGAGAGCTGTGCCTAGCCGTTCTGCTGAGGTATTTGATAAAGCCACACACCACTCTCACACTTCAGTATCGGATGGTGGTTTGTCATTTAAAAAGTACATTTAAAAATGTTGCCTTTTTGTTGTTGTTGCTCTGTCTACAACATTCGTTTTCTATCCATGTTTGCTCATCTCCTCGTCGTTTCACTTTCACACCCTGCGGCTGTATCCGTTATAATCTTGTGTTCCCTGCCCACACAATCCATGTGGAATACCTTGTCTCTAGCATCGTTTGGAACTGTCGATTTACTGTCATCGGGGGGTCGAGTAAAACGCGGCCAACGCTGCCCTTCGGGCCCTTTGCTTCTTGGCCCCGACGGAGAAAAACCCGGAAACTCCAGCAACACGTCCACGCTTCAACTGTCTTCAACTGTCTCCCCTCCACTCACTTGTGTGCCCTTTTTTTAATTACATACAGTCAATGTATGTATGGGGTTTAACATCACTGTCGTCCTCCTTGGAGACTGCTCCCTCGATGAGCTTGAGCCTGTGATAAGCTGGAGATCGTTTGCCACTCATATTACTGGGGGACTTCAACCACTCACCCTTGACATAAGTGCCGGTCTACAAGGAAGCCGATGCGCTTTATTGAGTCTTTGCAAGATGTTGTTCATCTATTAATCTCAGCCCACGCCTTCCGATCACCTCCGCCGATCACCTCCTCTAATCACCTCCTCTCCTTTCCTCTCCTTCAAGCGAACACGCTCGTTCTCATTCTCACTTAACTATCTTCCTTTCTCCCCTCGTCCATTTCTTTTTTATTTCCTCGCTGCCTTCTCTTCTAAGGGCCACTAAAGCCCATTTCCGCCACTCTGAATGTGGGGTCCTTCTCTGACAGATAGAAACAATTTGCCACCTTCTCTGCAGCCCTTAATGACATTCTCCGTCTTCCCTCTTTGGATGACTTCGTAAACCAATTTAAATAGGAGCTTGGTGACATTTATACCTCTTGACTCGAATTCTCCACAGCGAGGTACAGATGTCAAATGCTTACTATCTCGTTTTTCACAATGCACCCGATGACTACATTCAAACAAACACATTACATCTGATAACATTTGATTGCGTTTGATGAGCGGGGGAAGGTTCAACTGGGCCAGAAAGCGGTCTAGAGAGTTAGCATCAACTTGACACGCCTGTTGTACAAAGGCCTCAGGCTCGAGACAACCTGACCCTAGGAAAACTTTTGTGATAGTTGATATTTGTTCGCCTTTATTCTCCGCAGCGTTATAATAACGGCACATAGTAGAACTATATAAGATCAGAGATCCGTTGGTTTTTAAAACAGAAAAGTGTGTCTTTTTTGGGCCAATTCTAAAAACGGGGACTGATTAACTGCAAAAGCTGTGCCGCAGTGGCCTCGTTTGACCTCACACGCTGAGCACAAACCCCCTCAGGCTACGACATCGTTATTCCCAGATCGCCACCCAACCCATGTGTACACAGACCACCACGACCCCAGGACATTGTCTCCATTATTCATAACATATTTCTTATTTGACCGTTTTCCTATAGCTTTATTTGTACACCCACTATTTTTATTCATGCATTGTTGGGAATGCGTCTGTAATCATTTCGCTGTCGGTCAGACCTGTCGTTTACAAAGCATTTCACAAATACTATTTATTTTATATGATCAATGGGACTGCTCGTTATCATATGACAGAGCTCCATGTGTTTGAGTGGTACACTGGGCATGTTTTCCACAATATACTGTACAGAATATAGTATTAGTAAGATAATACACTAGCTTTTACCTCACAGGACTTAAAGATGAACGCTGCGTCTAGTTATTGTGTTTACTTACTGTGTTTACTACTTGTATCAGCAACGTGCTTGCAGAATGTATGTGACAATTGCCACTTGAGTATTAATTATAATAGAGTCATGCATACGTGAATGAATCTAGGCTGCTAACCCTCCGGTAGTGCAAGCTTAGATATTCACTACTGCAGAACTATGAGTATGGCTTTAATACCAGGAGATTGTGGCAGATTCATTTCAATTGTTCAGCTCACTCCTTACGCTGCCGTACAACTAGCTCAGTTCAACTCTACACTGACTGTCCTGGGATAGACACTTCACCCGAGGGCCCAAGTCGATGTTTCGGTATCCGTCCGGCTCTCCACAGCTTCTCTCCCTCCACGGTTTGCTCCCTCCATAATGGACAGAACCAGAACTGGCGTGCCTGATGTGTTTTACAGCCAGAGACCAACACCTAATTTTCAAAATATGGACTTTGCTGGCCAATCATTGCTAAACCGGCTTCAGCGAATTTTCCGATTTTCGGTTGATTCTCTGTCTGGGCATTTACCTTTTTATTCTTGAGCCACTCTGCTGTAATTTGGAGATGTTTGCTTCAGGTCTTTGTCATGCTTAAAGGTTAACCTCCATCCCGGTGTCAGATTTAATGCAGAAGGCGGCAGACTCTCCACAAGGACTTTCTGTAAATTATTTCATAAATGTTCTCCTCTGTCGTGAAAAGGGTCCCTGATGTTGAAAAGCACCCCCAAAGCACGATGCTGTCAGCACCGTGTTTTACAGTAAAAATTGTGTTCTTTGATTATTTGTCTATTCAGGTCAAAGTGTTCTGTTTCAGTTTCATAAGACAACAATACATTTTCCCACGTAGTTTTGTCTTTCCAAAACTTTGACGGTTAGTTATTTTGAAAGCTCCACGGTGAAACGTTCTTTTTGCTATTCACTACCTAACAGAGAGAACATACTCTGAATTTGAGTAAATGCGTATCCGAACCCTGTGATTTAACACAGATTGAGGCCCATTAAATCAGTATGTGGTTGTAAAGGTGATTGCATACACTGACCACTGTCCTTTCATGTGGCCTTCAGTCTCTGGATTGTCTCAGCAATAATAAAAGTCATGGTCAATGGGGATTTGTGACTGTTGTCACAATCCTGTCCGGAACGAGGTAAAGCTGTAGGGCGTGTCAGACATTATCCTAATCAAAACCAAACTGCTACTCCTAATCGAGTAGTTGTACAAACATGTCTTCACGTACACGTGACCGAAAACCAGGCTCTGGTGTTCTAAGTGCCTCGAATAGAAGAAAGTAAAGGAAATCATTATTTTTTGTAAAGTGGGCGACATCTACTGGGTTTCTATAAACAGAATAATCCCACCTTCATACAGGTGTTTTGAAGACGCATGGACATACATGTAACACTGGCCAGCAGCGGGCACATGTAATGGCTTTGATGGTTATGGCTACAGCAAAAGTTAAACAGAACTTTCTGAAATACAGAGAAAACATAAAAAGGGTTAGCAGTTAATGATCGTGTTATTGTCCAATAATGTCCATGTTCAGTCAGGTACATTTTCTCCATAATTGCTTTGAGGTACAGAATAAATCCCGGAAACATGCGAAAAACCGCCGAAGAACTGACTGTCATGATGATATGTTATTGTAATCCACTCAGCCAGTAAAATCTATTTATTGTGTTTTGTTCACATTTTGCTGTATTACAGTCTGTAACGGAAACAGATTGAATTGGGATTATGTCCTCTTAAATAACTCCCAGACAATACTCTGAAGGTGCAAATATTCAGTATGATCATAACTGAGTCAATCCCTGGTAGGTCATTTTGGGTAGGCCATTTCGTGTAGTTTATTTCGGGTAGGTAATTTTTTTGGGTATGTCATTTCATGTAGGTCATTTTGGGTAGA
This sequence comes from Dallia pectoralis, assembly GCA_029465975.1. Lineage (NCBI taxonomy): Eukaryota > Metazoa > Chordata > Actinopteri > Esociformes > Umbridae > Dallia > Dallia pectoralis. The sequence continues at coordinate 2,938,456 of CM055747.1, read as the reverse complement.
TAATTTTGGGGATGGTCATTTTGGGTAGGTCATTTTGGGTAGATAATTTCGTGTAGGTCATTTTGGGGAGATAATTTTGGGTAGGTCATTTTGGGTAGGTCATTTTGGGTAGATAATTTTGGGTAGGTCATTTTGGGTAGGTCATTTTGGGTAGGTCATTTTGGGTAGGTCATTTTGGGTAGGTCATTTTGGGTAGATAATTTTGGGTACGTCATTTTGGGTAGGTCTCCACCAGCGTCTGGTCACCTATTCTGAGTACATATTTAATCTACTGCACGGCTCAAAACGCTGTATGTAAAATTTTATATTATTCTAATCTTGAATTAATTTAATAAATGTGAAAATCATGAATACTATAGATGTGCTGCATATTTAAATGTCAGGCTTTATATCCTGCAGTGAAAGGTCATGCAAGCCGGCTACTCTTAAATGTTTCCGCACTTCTTCTTATGTCCCCTTTAAAGGCGTAATGACAACAACAGAATATTATTATATCTTATATCCGACATGTTATGAACGCTTTATGAAGACCTAATGGATGTTTGATAACAGTCACATCTGGTTTTCGGTTGTGTCATCCCAGAAATGGGTTTTCTCTTAAAAAAAATCCCTATGATTCAGCATGAAAAAGCTATAATAAATTTAAGATAAACACAGAAAGAAAAATGTCCCTTTGGAATCATACAAAAGCGTTACAATAAATTATATATTTGGCATTTCCCCGAGACAAGCCCTTAAAAGAGTCTCACGTCAGCGTCCAGACATTTTTCGAGTTACAACTATCTGAGCAGCGAATTCTGTGCGCTGACACACATTTAAATAGAGTCTGGCTGATCCTTAGAGAAGTCCAGGTAGTAAGAAGTTAGAATGTCAAACGAGTGCTTCTGTGACAGCTTCTGACAGTTCATATAGTTCCCAGATGCTCTGCCAGAGGAAGTCAGCAATATTTTTTGTTAGCCTGCTCCATATCTATTGTCATCTAGCATAAACCAGAGGTGAACATAATCCGCTAATGCCCGACATCACAATAAATCAGCTTGAGATGGAATTTTGTGAATCCTGAAATGACTAAAAGGCATTCACTCCGTTTATATGTCAATATACACTATTGAGACAATATTGCACATACTGCATGCTGTCGCTAATAGACGATAATAGCTCAACCAACATAACATACAGTGTACAAACCACAGTGAGAAGCTCCAGTCAACTCAGTCTGCATGTAAATAGCTATTCATAAAGTTCCTAATACGGACACCCCCCACTAGGGGGCGACGAGTGTGACAGCCACAGGGAACGCAGGAGGCAGCTATTTGTTCATGGCAAAAGATGAGGCCGTTTTCTGTCGTAGAAAGTCAGTCAGGTTAGTGCAGAAATTAATAATCACAAAGCTCCATTTCTTTAAATAGCTGTCCACTCTCAAGTGGGGGAAAGAAAACGCTAGGCTGAACCCACTGCTCTCCGGTCAGGCAAAAGTACACCACACCAACCACCTCTGTCCCTAGTGAACGGTTTTATCCACCAGCAGGGGACATTGTGAATGAACAGGGTTCTCGGCTTCTGACGGAAAGTGGGTATGCTGGTGATTCTTTAAAAAAAACATATAAAAATAATTCCAAGCTAGAAAAGAGCACAGGCAAAGCTTTAGTTTGTTAATGTGAAGTGATTCCTTTGCTTGTATTATTCATTTATTTCTCTGGGATTTGTTTAAAAATGTACATTTAGTTTTGTTATTTGACAAAAAATATGTTATGACAATTATTTGATGTATACTAGTCCATCTGGTTGGGTTGGATGTTTGCCCTAAAAAATGTTGTGTACCTTTATAATCTTATTCTGCCCCTGAGTCTGGTCCCTCTCTAGGTTTCTGTTCCAACCTGATAGTTTTTCCTAGCCACTGTGCTTCAATATCTTGTTGGGGCTTGCTTGGTCTGAGTTTATGGTGGGTATCTCTACAAGCAATATTTCACAACTCTTTTTAGAAGAAGGGTTCCATAAAATACATTCGATTGGTTTATCCCATCCAATCCTGTACTGTGGGGTTGATTAACAGCTTACCGCTGTTCCAGATCGCTCTCCTCTATCTTTACGTTTTACTTATATTCTATTGCATAAACAGACAAAACAGTGTAAAACAGTGTGCTAAGCCTCTTTGTATACAAATGTGTACCTAATTCAGTGTTACAATATAGGTAAACTCTGCTGACCACGGAAGACGATGGTAAGTAGTGTGAAAAACAGCGCCCATTTGTCTGTTGCTGTGTAGGCGACATAAAGAGCTGTGAGATAACAGACAACAGACAGGCCATTTTAACTATTAGGCCATATAGCAATTATTTCAACCACCGCCTGTTTGAAATGTCCATGGCATCAGCAGAGAAACTTTGGCATTTAGTGTCAAATGTGTGCCATTTCTGCAGTACAATATGGTACCATTCTCTGCTCTGTAAGAACTCTGCATTCACACAACAGCAATTATAGGCAACCGTTTCTATGCGGATATTACAGAGGGGGTATTTTCGGACTGGAGGACACTTCTTATCAATTGGCATCAGTCTACAGTCAGCATGTGGCAGGGGTGCAGTGGTTCCTGGTCGTTGATTAAATTAATAACAGTGTCTTCAAATTACCGTGGTACTTACAGGCATGTGTGACGGAGAAGCTGTTGGAGGACTCGAGGTTGTCCACATTGTAATTGAGATGGAAAGGTTTCTCCGTGACATTTTGATTGGTATTGTAAAGCTGGACGGCGAATCTAAAGGCGCTGTGCTCCTGCACCGTAGAGCGCATAAAAAGACCACCTAGAGAAGAAAGAGGGTGACAAGAATTTGACTCTGACCTGGTCCATGAAAACACATGTATTCTACGACACCAAAATCCGTCCTTAAACACGATTCAGTCATTATAGTTACTATTGTTAGTGATTTTACGCACAACATTATCATTAAAACCAATAACAAGTATATATAGTGATTATTAATTACGAAGTGATTCACTCGTTAATGTTTGATATAGAGGTGGTCGTGGGAAGTTAAGTATGAAGATCTAATATTCTATAAGCAACTTTAACTTTTGGTGCATTTGTACCCCACCCCCCACCCCACCACCACCCGCAACCCTTAATAGCGCAGCGTTTCTGGCGCCTATACTGATGAACTTGACACTGAATTATGCAAAATCTAATCAGTGCAACTAAAGCACACACACACACACACCACCGACTCCAACCTATTGATATCCATTAATGGCAAATTGAAATATCATCAGAGGATCTATATCCATGTCAGTTATAACCGCTTTGTTTCAAATAGCCCATGCAACTCACCTATATTTATCTGGTTTGGAAAGGCTCCATGCGATTCATCGAAGAGCCACAGTAAAAAAAGGACAGTCGCAATTAGGCGATGCCCCATGTCTCCAACCTCTGAATGCGACTCCTCTAACGAATCTGATACTGGAAAAACATGCAAACCAGCCAATTAATGCGCACAGAGAATCCGCCCAGATGCGCATACAGCCCTCACCGTGCGCTATAACAGCCTACATGGAGAGGCGCAGGAGCCGAAAACTGCAGCAGAGCGAATCCTCCGCAGATGAAGGGAAAACAAGCACGGACTTTTCTTAAAGATGAAGGTGGACCGAAGCAGGGATCTTATGGAAAATGCGGATCCGCATCCGATCGTGCCAGCGGGGGACCGCTGATCAAACTTGATCTGACGTTGAATTATAAGAGCATCCTCCTCCACTGCAGACCTGTGGGCAGAAGAGAGACCGCAGCTATATGGTCTATACATTGTCTATACACGGTCTATACACGGTCTATACATGGTCTATACACGGTCTATACATGGTTTATACATGGTCTATACATGGTCTATACATGGTTTATACATGGTCTATACATGGTCTATACATGGTCTATACATGGTTTATACATGGTCTATACATGGTTTATACATGGTCTATACATGGTCTATACATGGTTTATACATGGTCTATACATGGTCTATACATGGTTTATACATGGTCTATACATGGTCTATACGGTCTATACATGGTTTATACATGGTTTATACATGGTCTATACATGGTCTATACATGGTCTATACATGGTCTATACATGGTTTATACATGGTCTATACATGGTCTATACATGGTCTATACATGGTTTATACATGGTCTATACATGGTCTTTAAATGGTCTATACATGGTCTATAGATGGTCTATACATGGTCTATAGATGGTCTATACATGGTCTATACATGGTCTTTAAATGGTCTATACATGGTCTTTAAATGGTCTATACATGGTCTATACATGGTCTATACATGGTCTATACATGGTCTTTAAATGGTCTATACATGGTCTATACATGGTCTATACATGGTCTATACATGGTCTATACATGGTCTTTAAATGGTCTATACATGGTCTATACATGGTCTATACATGGTTTATACATGGTCTATACATGGTCTATACATGGTCTATACATGGTCTATACATGGTCTATACATGGTCTTTAAATGGTCTATACATGGTCTATAGATGGTCTATACATGGTCTATACATGGTTTATACATGGTCTATACATGGTCTACATACATGGTCTATACATGGTCTATACATGGTCTATACATGGTTTGGTCTATCATGGTCTACATGGTTTATACATAGTCTTATACATGGTCTGTCTATACATGGTCTATACATGGTCTATACATGGTCTTATACATGGGTCTATACATGGTCTGTACATGGTCTATACATGGTCTATACATGGTTTATACATAGTCTATACATGGTCTGTACATGGTCTATACATGGTCTATACATGGTTTATACATAGTCTATACATGGTTTATACATGGTCTTTAAATGGTCTATACATGGTCTATACATGGTCTATACATTGTCTTTAAATGGTCTATACATGGTCTATACATGGTCTATACATGGTCTATAAATGGTTTATACATGGTCTATACATGGTCTGTACATGGTCTATACATGGTCTATACATGGTTTATACATAGTCTATACATGGTCTGTACATGGTCTATACATGGTCTATACATGGTTTATACATGGTTTATACATAGTCTATACATGGTCTGTACATGGTCTATACATGGTCTATACATGGTTTATACATAGTCTATACATGGTCTATACATGGTCTATACATATAATGCTGCTTCGGGAACCAGGGTACCATTGAAATCAACATGTTCTCTGGTGTATATGGTTAAGTAATTGCATATGTTGTTTACACTGATAACGAATGAATTAAGCAGAAATAAGCCACCCGTTTTATCTTCAGTATGACCTGACACACTTTTTCTGTTTCATCCCCTTAACTAGGCCAGCAAGTCACCCACTGAATGCCCTATGAGTCAGTGAAATATGTGCATGCCCTTCAAAATAGTTTCTGCGACAGTGAACGTGAACGAGTGACACGTCCAGGTGTTCATTACAAGAATTCCTCCCGTGATCGGAGAAAGTCGTGAACCGCTAGTCTGTGGGTGAGGTTTGAACAGGCACTTGAAGGGGGGGTAATATATTGTGTGGTGTGGAGCTGATTCTGCTGCGGTACCCCCATGAAACCCCACTCTTATCAACCCCCCCCCTGCTTGATCGAGTCCCACGGTGCTCCCAGTCACAAGCAGATACAAAGAGAAAAAGGATGTGTTGCTCCATCCTAGGGAATGAAAGTACCACTAACACTGGAGAGCTCTCGCCTCCAGCAGGTAGGAAATACGCATTAAGATTACAGAAGAGTTGCACAAAGCGTCCTGTTGATGGACTTACGAAGGATCCGTATTAAACTATCCTTCTTTCCTCAACATATACACTCTTTAGTAGATCAATCCACTGTAAAGCAACTGCGAATAAGATGACATACATACCACCTCAGTGAGGCCCCTTTTTTTCCCCGTGTGTACCGTCGGACAGCCAAAGGCAAATCAGCCAATCATTACAGCTTCCTGTCAGGATGAGGCCGACGCAGAGCCAGTCTAGCAGAATAGGTCAGACTCTATTGATCCAGATCAATCTGAGGGATTTAATGCTTGTCAATGCAGCTCTGATGTAAACATACAGTTAACTCACTTTTAGCTATAGGGCCAGAGTAGTGCTCAACATTATTACATTCGTGGCTCTTTGACCGGTGCTTTACAGTCACTGAAGTGTATCCTGTCATTATGATCAGAGACATCCTTGACAAAGTATCCGAATACAAAGGAACACACGCCATGAACAATTGGTGTTATACAGCATTTTGCCCTCGCAACTCTATATACATCTCATCTCTGAAGACATGCCTGTCCACGTTCCCACTATCTCTGAAGACAAACCTGTCCATGTTCCCACTATCTCTGAAGACAAACCTGTCCATGTTCCCACTATCTCGGAAGACACACCTGTCCATGTTCCCACTATCTCTGAAGACACACCTGTCCATGTTCCCACTATCTCTGAAGACAAACCTGTCCATGTTCCCACTATCTCGGAAGACACACCTGTCCATGTTCCCACTATCTCTGAAGACAAACCTGTCCATGTTCCCACTATCTCTGAAGACACACCTGTCCATGTTCCCACTATCTCGGAAGACACACCTGTCCATGTTCCCATTATCTCTGAAGACAACCCTGTCCATGTTCCCACTATCTCGGAAGACACACCTGTCCATGTTCCCACTATCTCGGAAGACACACCTGTCCATGTTCCCACTATCTCTGAAGACAACCCTGTCCATGTTCCCATTATCTCTGAAGACACACCTGTCCATGTTCCCACTATCTCTGAAGACACACCTGTCCATGTTCCCACTATCTCTGAAGAAAAACCTGTCCATGTTCCCACTATCTCTGAAGACAACCCTGTCCATGTTCCCATTATCTCTGAAGACACACCTGTCCATGTTCCCACTATCTCTGAAGACACACCTGTCCATGTTCCCACTATCTCTGAAGACACACCTGTCCATGTTCCCACTATCTCTGAAGAAAAACCTGTCCATGTTCCCATTATCTCTGAAGACACACCTGTCCATGTTCCCACTATCTCTGAAGACACACCTGTCCATGTTCCCACTATCTCTGAAGACACACCTGTCCATGTTCCCACTATCTCTGAAGACACACCTGTCCATGTTCCCACTATCTCTGAAGACACACCTGTCCATGTTCCCACTATCTCTGAAGACACACCTGTCCATGTTCCCATTATCTCTGAAGAAAAACCTGTCCATGATCCCACTATCTCTGAAAACAAATCGAAATGAACAATAGCTATTGGTGTTAAATTATAAGCTGCTATCTGTTATTATCTGCTGTTTTTCCTAGTTTAAATAAGGTTTGCAGCAGACAAGAGCCTAACATGCTTTTGACAAAAGCACACCCAATGTGCGTGTGAATTCAACAAGACCCCCCCAAGTGAAGAAGCCAGTTGGCCTTTTTCAGTTCCTCTGGAAGAGTTTAGATGAACATGCTATTTAGACACCATATGCCTGCTACAATTAATGGCCCAGTCAAATGCTGGCATCTCCCCAGAAATCTGACATCGCACAAAAAGCATACTGTTAAAGTCAATCTTTTCTTCCTCTAAATGTCAATATGTTTCATGTATTTCCAAGTTATCAGTATTGCAATGGTCAATATTCACTCTAATCCCGCTTCACCGGTGGTTACTGTTTACGGTAATCTCAGTTGTCAGTGTTTACTACAATCACACTATAGCGGTGGTTACTGTTTACGGTAATCTCAGTTCACCAGTTGTCAGTGTTTACTACAATCACACTATAGCGGTGGTTACTGTTTACTGTAATCCCAGTTAACCAGTGCTCAGTATGTTCACAACAATCCCAGATTACCAGTATACCAGTATACCAGTATTTTCATCCAGGGTGAAGTAAAGAGAACATTACCACTAGCGTATGTGACAAATACATGTAGTTATCTGGCTGTTACCTTTACAGTGTTTTCTGCTGGTTGGTGGAGAAATGTTATCATCAGAGGGCGATTCCAAACTGTCTCCTTGGTTGGAGTTTGTTTGCATGGTTTACTGTGGGTTTAATATCCAGGGTTTACTGTGGGTTTAATATGCAGGGTTTACTGTGTGTTTAATATCCAGGGTTTACTGTGGGTTTAATATGCAGGGTTTACTGTGGGTTTAATATCCAGGGTTTACTGTGGGTTTAATATGCAGGGTTTACTGTGGGTTTAATATGCAGGGTTTACTGTGGGTTTAATATCCAGGGTTTACTGTGGGTTTAATATCCAGGGTTTACTGTGGGTTTAATATGCAGGGTTTACTGTGGGTTTAATATGCAGGGTTTACTGTGGGTTTAATATCCAGGGTTTACTGTGGGTTTAATATCCAGGGTTTACTGTGGGTTTAATATCCAGGGTTTACTGTGGGTTTAATATCCAGGGTTTACTGTGGGTTTAATATCCAGGGTTTACTGTGGGTTTAATATGCAGGGTTTACTGTGTGTTTAATATCCAGGGTTTACGGTGTATTTAATATTCAGGGTTTACGGTGTATTTAATATTCAGGGTTTACAGTGTGTTTAATATTCAGGGTTTACGGTGCGTTTAATATGTAGGGTTTACTGTGGGTTTAATATGCAGGGTTTACTGTGGGTTTAATATCCAGGGTTTACTGTGGGTTTATTATCCAGGGTTTACTGTGGGTTTAATATCCAGGGTTTACTGTGGGTTTAATATCCAGGGTTTACTGTGGGTTTAATATCCAGGGTTTACTGTGGGTTTAATATCCTGGGTTCACTGTATATGGTTAACTGTGTGTTTAATATGCAAGGTTTACTGTATATGGTATATTATAGGATTCTTGCTATGGTAACCTTTCATCTCTTCAATGCGGGCTTCTGATCTCAAAGTCATTGGCAATTCGCTGTTCCAGGATATTATTAATTCATATTGACTCAGCCTGTCAATATAAATCTGTTTATATAGATGAAGTAAGATTATTTTGGTAATGGTTTGTTGGAACCCCTAGAATGACATAGAGGTTGTCAGCCCGAGGGAGTGGACTGGCCTATATACAGCCAGCAAGGCAAATGGTCTGGCCTATATACAGCCAGCAAGGCAAATGGACTGGCCTATATACAGCCAGCCATGCAAATGGTCTGGCCTATATACAGCCAGCAAGGCAAATAGACTGGCCTATATACAGCCAGCCATGCAAATGGTCTGGCCTATATACAGCCAGCAAGGCAAATAGACTGGCCTATATACAGCCAGCCATGCAAATGGTCTGGCCTATATACAGCCAGCAAGGCAAATAGACTGGCCTATATACAGCCAGCCATGCAAATGGTCTGGCCTATATACAGCCAGCAAGGCAAATAGACTGGCCTATATACAGCCAGCAAGGCAAATAGACTGGCCTATATACAGCCAGCAAGGCAAATAGACTGGCCTATATACAGCCAGCAAGGCAAATAGACTGGCCTATATACAGCCAGCAAGGCAAATAGACTGGCCTATATACAGCCAGCAAGGCAAATAGACTGGCCTATATACAGCCAGCAAGGCAAATAGACTGGCCTATATACAGCCAGCAAGGCAAATAGACTGGCCTATATACAGCCAGCAAGGCAAATGGACTGGCCTATATACAGCCAGCCAGGCAAATAGACTGGCCTATATACAGCCAGCCAGGCAAATAGACTGGCCTATATACAGCCAGCCAGGAGTCCAAACCACTAGAGACAAACTCAGACCCCTCTGCAATGTACATTAATTAAATCAGTAAAAAGTAATTTAACTTCCTACTTGTTTCTGCAACAGGGTCTTTTATAAATATTTGCCCTATAATTTAATGGGGCATGCAACACAATGAAATCAAATTACAGTCTAGGAGTGCACATTGCTTTTTGGTCAAGTGGTTTTACGTTTCTTGTTTGTAAGCAACTGTTTGAAATAACAAGATGCGGTTCCCAGAAAAGAGCAGTTAAACAATAGAAAACATATTCATCTTTAATCTGTACACATCCTCATCTTAAAGGTGCTGCTCGAGTGTCGGAGGATAAAGGCCTGTTTACTTCACATTGCGTTTCCCGTTTTGCCTTCATTACTCAGAGCAAGAGCCTGTGAAATTGGATGTAGGCCTTGCCAGGCATGTGACGTCTCACAGCAAGCTCTGAGTTTTATATTTAAGTCCACATTAAGGCCAAACGCCTGCCAGGGAAACTGGCACGTGCACGGCAGAAGTGCTCTGAAGCACGCGCGCCCAAACTTTCCTCAGGCAGATAAAGAAAACGAGAGTTGGCGTCAGCTAATTAAAGAGGAGAAATCCGCTGGTAAACAATGTCTCTCTCTCTCTATACAAACAGGCACAGTGGATGTCTTGTCATTCAGTTTAGCTTCGCCATTGGAGATCAAGAGATGGGGTAGAAAATCTAAGTTAAAGGACTGTGACATGAGCAGTGGTGTCATCTAATGTGGGGGAGCTGTCCAGCCGAACTGAATATGACCCACTTTTTTAATATATATATCTTTAAATATGCCACTTGTGTTTGGTCCGTTTCAGAGCGAGGGAGAGGGAGAGAGAAAGAGCGTGGGAGGGAGGGAACAAGTGAAAGAGAGATGGTAAAATTCGAAAGGCTAGCCAAAGTAGAAGCATCTTGGAGTTGTTTGTCAAAAACGTTTTCCATTGTCACTGACATCTTAATCCTGAGTTTATCGTTTACTACTCAAACGGACAGTTTTTAGCATTTTCCCATTTTAAAAAATGCACTGTACCGTACAAAAATGCTTCTATTAAGGGTACACTTATATAGTTCTTAGCCTACTTATTATTTACAAGAGGGAGAGAAGTGCCGAAATTGCCTGCGCTGTCTCAGTGATTCCCGAACAACAGAGAGCATTTATCTTGTGAGACATGGCGCCACATTGTGTTGATTAGCACATCAGCGTTAGCGATTAGCTCTACAGTCGGGCTGCCGCTTCCAGTAGGAGACGGAAACTGACTGGCGACTTGCCAATGTGCCACAGCAGCCGGCTAAGTTTACGCAAATAATGCACAGGTGTTCCCTATCAGTCCGATTGTTCGGAAGCACCGCTGAGAAGTATCACTCCGTTGCACCTGGCGCTCAGGAGACATTTGTAGGAGCTCTGAGATCATTTCTGGGGAGAAAATTAAGTGCACCGTTTAGAATTCTAGAAGTTGTCTATTCAGGGGAACACTGATGATATAAAACCGATTCACCCACTTACATGTTAATTTGACATTAATCTCTGTCAAAAAGGGGCCTTGAATAATTTACCATCACTCTAAACTTAAGCTGATATGATGGAGTTAACGTCATGGTTATTGTGCGCAAAAAGTTCTAAAGGATTGTCAATGACCATTTGAAACTTGCAACGTGTTGCCTGGATTGTCATCGGGGCAAAATTGAAAGCCAGTCTTCGAGAGAGCCTGTCCTTGGAATCTTGACAGCCGTGTCATAAAAGAGGCGTGTTATATTTTCGTTACTGAGTCACATCCAGTTCGGGGCACAAGAGTTGTCATGAGATGGGAGTGATAGAGGTCAGAAGGCAGAATAAGGCTTGGTTAGCATTGTCAGAGTGTCCGATCGGGAGCACCTCAGGGCTGGGTGTTCTGTTTCTGTTTTCCTGGAGATGTGTAGCAGGAACACGGTCGACATGAGTCTAATCCCTACAAGGCTTTCGACTCAGAACGTTCCCAGCCTCAGATGACGAGATGACCTCGCAACCTCTAACATGAATAGACGTTTGGTCGCTTGCTGTCAGAAGTAATGCGCTGACTGCCCATGTCATTTCCCGGGTACTATTTAACGCAGAGGCAGGAGGAAGGATGCAATCGTTGTTTTAAACAATATTATTCCCCATTTCACGTAGCATCCGGCAGAATGCGCTTGCAGTTTAGCTCTAATTGCAGATTAATATGAATGAGAGCAGATCAGAATATCATCGAAGTTAAAAATACATTTTATTGTATACTAGCATACTGGTAAGTATGAGGTAATATGCTGCAGCACATATGAATATTAACTGTAATTTGACTCCAATATCCCCGACTTCAGCTACAGAATATCCCACAGGCAGTGTGTCAGTGCTTAGAGAGCAGCGCAAATTAGCCTGGCAATTTTAATTAGTGACGTTCTGCTTTTTCAAACGGCCCAGCGTCTATCGCTGTCACTCACCTGACGAGATTTTCAATGTACGACGTGGAGTTTAGTAAAACTCAAGGAAACGTTACGACTGTCAGTCACAGAGGAACAAACTGTACCCCTGATAGTGTGGCAGAAGACTGTGTTGTACCCAGTTTCCAGGTGATTCTGAGACCATTTTGGTGGGGTAATTAGACTGAACATGAGAGATTCAAAAGATTCCTGATTAGAGGAAGCACTGTACCCAAAGCTGGCAGAGGAGATTAACTAGGTCTAGTTCTACTGCTCCACATTACAGCTCCAAGGCTGATATGATTGTGATTCAGTGCGAAGCTGGTGTTAAATTATAATAAATTATTATAATTATACAGGCATGACTATCAAAATAACTATTTATGAAGCTTAACTGAACAACTGATCATGGTCAGTGAATCCAAAAAACAACAAAATGTTATTTTTATATTAAAAAAATATTTTATAGAAAAAGACACAAATTAAATTGGGCATTATAATGTAGTCTTCCTTTTGAATCTGCCTTCTGTACTAGATCAGAGTTTGATGGAACCTTCTTAGGGACTACATGACCTTACGTACTAAACTGGACTCTGTAGACGTTCTCTTAATCACGACCCACAAAGACAAATTATTCCTGTCATGTCCGCCTCAGGTCCCTGTGACTTGACTGACAGCTAGTCTGACAACAAATAAAGACCAACTAAATTAAGTCTCTATCTAAAGCGCTGCGTAAGCAACTACTACGGATCGTTATATTTAGTGTTTTTATTAGTTGTTAGATTTCAACCAGACCTCAAGTCAGTCTTACCATTTTCTACTTATCCATAATGATGTGAACTAACAATTTGAAAATGTACTTCGACATTCCACTGCATTACATTACTCCATATCAATGCAAAAAAGGTATTCATTTGTCCGGTGATGAGTTATTTTTCCTATCTTAATCTTTTTATTTGGCCAGTCAGAGATTTGGCAGAGTCGCCTCTTCACTGTTGACATTGAGACTGGTATTATCTGAATCTGCCAGTTGAGGACCTGTCTGTTTCTCAAACTAGACACAAATGTACTTGTAATTGTCTGCTTGCTCAGATGTGCACCGGGGCCTCCCACTCCTTTCTCTTCTGACTAGACCGGGTTTGCGCTGTTCTGCGTAGGGAGTAGTACACATTGTTATATGAGATCTTCAGTTTCTTGGCAATATCTCACATGGAACACACTTTCATTTCCATTTCACCCTCTGTAGTCCTACTGGTGTAGTCTTCTACACATATTATAGTGTACCCTCTGTAGTCCTACTGGTGTAGTCTTCTATACATCTTATAGTGTACCCTCTGTAGTCCTACTGGTGTAGTCTTCTACACATATTATAGTGTACCCTCTGTAGTCCTACTGGTGTAGTCTTCTACACATATTATAGTGTACCCTCTGTAGTCCTGCTGGTGTAGTCTTCTACACATCTTATAGTGTACCCTCTGTAGTCCTACTGGTGTAGTCTTCTACACATCTTATAGTGTACCCTCTGTAGTCCTACTGGTGTAGTCTTCTACACATCTTATAGTGTACCCTCTGTAGTCCTACTGGTGTAGTCTTCTACACATATTATAGTGTACCCTCTGTAGTCCTACTGGTGTAGTCTTCTACACATATTATAGTGTACCCTCTGTAGTCCTACTGGTGTAGTCTTCTACACATATTATAGTGTACCCTCTGTAGTCATACTGGTGTAGTCTTCTACACATCTTATAGTGTACCCTCTGTAGTCATACTGGTGTAGTCTTCTACACATCTTATAGTGTACCCTCTGTAGTCCTACTGGTGTAGTATTCTACACATCTTATAGTGTACCCTCTGTAGTCATACTGGTGTAGTCTTCTACACATCTTATAGTGTACCCTCTGTAGTCCTACTGGTGTAGTATTCTACACATCTTATAGTGTACCCTCTGTAGTCCTGCTGGTATAGTCTTCTACACATCTTATAGTGTACCCTCTGTAGTCCTACTGGTGTAGTCTTCTACACATATTATAGTGTACCCTCTGTAGTCCTGCTGGTGTAGTCTTCTACACATCTTATAGTGTACCCTCTGTAGTCCTACTGGTGTAGTCTTCTACACATCTTATAGTGTACCCTCTGTAGTCCTACTGGAGTTGTCTTCTACGTATGGTTGACCTTGACACATCTACACCTGCATACATGAGAGTGTTTTGGATCTGACGGGCTGTGATGAACTGTGTTTTTCTCCGGTCATCCATTAGCGTGGTCTTTCTCGGTCTTCCGGGTCTTTTGACATAATTGAGGGTTTTTTCTCGTTAATGAACCTAACCGTTGACGCGGGCGTGCCCAGGGATTTGGCAATGTCCCCGATTGATTGATATTCATATCTGAAGGTCATGACGACCCCGTTCATTTGCATAAACACCGTTGTCTTCCTCGCGTTGCCACACCCCCGACGGCAGCCTCCAGAAGCACCTAGCAAAGTCCAGAATCAAGACAATTAATCAGCATCTCTCCTGCGTTCAGTAACGACACAATTGAATACACCTGCTAATGACACACATCTGTGAAGCCAATTCAACTGAAGGCCTGTAGGGGTGGGGACCCTGTACCAAAGGTGCTCTCGTGTTTAAAAGATTCATCTGATATGTATCAAAATACCCGGATATTAAAACTGACAGTCTGCACTCCAAGCCAAATAGGCATTGTATGCTTTCAAACACAAAGTGCTACCAAAAAAATTATTAACCAAAAAATAATTAACAATATAATTTGATACCTGTCATGTAAATAGATCTAAATACACGTGCATACATTTTGTACAAAACTATTCTAATATGTCACTTTTGTGTATAGGCAAACATGGTTCGCCAGTGGTGAGATGCGACAGTGTAAAACAATTATTTGAACAATGTATCTGCAAATATTCCACCCATAGTAATTTATCTAGGGCCATATTGACTGTCAGACAATACTTGATAATAAGGCGCACACACAATAGAAATACAACTGTATTAATCACATGACAATATTGTGTGTAAAATAATTCCAACACGGTTCGAGTCTATCAAATTACATCTCGCATTTGCTTAACGTCGCCATGACATCGCATATATAGCGGATTTACATTAGACGCCTCTCGGTGGCAATTTAGAATCTAAAGCATTTGTGCTGTTACCATTCTAATAAGACTGTTTTAAATGTGTCCCTCTCCAACATGGTTACCATTTGGATCATTAGGAGATTATGACACAGCCCTGCGAGTCATTTATTAGCCTCTATACAGCGTTGCCATTCCCTAAGGTGATGGACCAGACTAACTGTATCTATAAATAGTGTTACGAAGCTGCATTCTGAGTCACACAGCTCTTTTATTCGTATTTTATGCATTTATGTCTGTTATGCTGTTAGGGAAGAGCAGGATTGCTATAATAAAAGACCATTACATTGTGCTTTATAAAAACCTAACTGCTTGTGATGTACTGTATACTATACAAATGGACTTTTATTCTGAAGTACTGGAAGTGCATTGTGGGTACTAGGGGGGCGGCCTTTTCAAATGGTTATAAGTTCACTGTAAGTTTTGTATTGTCCGAGCTCTCTGAATAATCGACGTGTTGTTGATTTAACAACACGTTTATAGAAATTCAAAACAAATAATGATTAATGATCAATTATTCTTACCAAATGTTAAGCATGCCACCCTCACTAACTGAGGCAAAGATGCCATGGATGTTCTGGTTCTGATGCTGCTGGTGGTTCTGATTGCATCACATCAGCGTCGGCCTCAACGAGCCAAGTCTCTGTGCTTGTTGTGTCTCCAGTTCAGCCTGAACAACCCTGACCAAGAAACTGACTAAGACCTGTCACCGAAGGACAAACCATAAACAGCTGAGTTTACGTTGGTGTTTGTCTTCATCGGGTTGCGATAAATATAAGGAATGAAACAGCTTATTTACGATACACATACGTGTGTCTGGTGACAGTACTCAGTCTGAACCACAGTGCGTGTGCGTAGTGCGCACCAGATGGTTCAAAGACAACACGCGGTTTTAACATGTTTTTCTTTATTATTTTCACTACATAATATCTTCCAAAAGCACAAAAGCACAGAGTGACTCGCAGACTGTGTTTCCCCCCGGGCCCTGTCATTCCCTCACTCTTCTGCAACACATCAACAGCTGCTCACAAGGAGGCTGCCAGCACCGTAAGGTAAAGGAGGTGACTGAGCCAAGGAGGTCAAGGCTGCCAGCACCGTAAGGTAAAGGAGGTGACTGAGCCAAGGAGGTCAAGGCTGCCAGCACCGTAAGGTAAAGGAGGTGACTGAGCCAAGGAGGTCAAGGCTGCCAGCACCGTAAGGTAAAGGAGGTGACTGAGCCAAGGAGGTCAAGGCTGCCAGCACCGTAAGGTAAAGGAGGTGACTGAGCCAAGGAGGTCAGCATCTTCTTGCTAGTCGGCATCTCTTATTTTACATATCATTAATTCTGGATTGCTAATAAAAAGGTCTGGTAGCTTATTAATAGCTTTTTATCACCACACTTATTTCATGTCTTGTCTGGCCTGCAATGCTCTAATAAATTATTAATTAGTTAGAGACCACTGTGCTGCAGTGCTACTGTGCCATCCCAATACAGCCAAGCTGTTGAAGCAAAGCAAATACATGTATATGTTTGAGCTGGTATTTCATATTGCATTAGAAGCAGGTGAGGGTAGAGCCTAACCAATTAGTGACCTAATTAATCAATCAAGTAAAAAGTGAGAGCAAGAACCTGCAGACACTCGGCCCTCCCCAAAACCAGTTTGACACCAGTGCACAACATAGATAATCTATAAAAGCCATTTCCAGCCAACAGTCATTTAGAACTTCTACACTATATATCTGATCAACATCATGTCCATTTAATGTATACAAATTGGACCCTTCTAAGTGACCCCAAACATTTGAATGATAGTGTAACTAAGAGCTGCATGTTATTGCTGCTTCAACAGGAGAGACTGTCGCTGTACAGAGAGAAAATCATATTAACTTCATGGAGTAATGGCTTGTATAAGAGTTTTCACTCCACCGGGGAATTGTGCAGAGTAAACATGCAAAAGAAAAGTGTAAAAGCTGACACTGCATTTTTACTTTGAAGGATTCATCCACTTAATAACAGGGTGTTTCTGCATTGGGTTTGTTAATGAATAACTATTAGAGCGTGTGTTGTGTAATAACACATCGAGACATTATGTAACGAACCAAACTAAAGATCCTCATGTCATCATTGGCAACGACAGCCATTGTTATGGGACAGGAGCGCCCTCTGGCGTTGAGAAACAATGGTGCAGCTGAAACATTTTGATATAAAGGTTGAATCGAGAGAACATGTTATTAATAAAATGTAATTCATAATGCATCAATAGTTTAGGTTTATATATATATATATGCATTCCGCTCAGTCATATGGTAATCTTCAAGACCAATAATTGCCAAGCCTTTCCTCAGCGACCACCATATTGTCTGACCTTTCAGTTGCCATGGCGTGACACCTGATTTAATTCGTTACCGGCTTACAGGCCTACCTGACCGATGAATAATTTGCGTGAGTAAGGCTCACCTAATTGAATTACGTGATAATTGACAATACGTGAAATGGATGGTGGCCCCAAATGATTGTTGGAAAAAACCTGCTCTGGAGCTATAGGCCAATCAGCAAAATACAACAGAAATATCACATAAAAATGTCACATTTAACCCATCTGGCAGAAACTCTTACCCAGAGTCTATTTATATTTCATTGTTTAGTTATAGGGAATTTATAGCGTCCGTGAGCGTTAGTTAACCACAAAGTGCGATAACACTAAATCGACATGGAGAGGATATTGGAATTTGCTACGGGGTCCCTAACTGCATAGGATTATTGCCATGACACGTGGTCTCTTCACATAGAGCCAAACAACGACCTAAATTTCCCAGGGGGGCAACGAGAACACTGATCAGGACACCGCGGGGACAGATAAAGCAGAAATTAATCAGACAGTCTTGCATTCAATGCAACTTGGGACCGATTTATTTTAATGATTATACTTAAAAAGTAACATTTTGCAACCAAAACAATAGTTTCTCTTTAATACGCACCTGTCTGTTTGCTTCCATTTTAACCAAACATCTTGCGACCCGGCTACACAATTTAGTCTGCTTTAACTGAACCCAGGACAGCTCCACAGGGCTCCATTTGGCACTGACAATAGGTAACGGAGTTAAATCTACATCATTAACCCACCACCAAGGGGCAGTATTGTGCATCATACAGATCAACACGACATGACCGAGTGAGTTTGTGGTTGCCTTGGACAACCTCGGTCCCAATTAATCTTGCATAAACTTCCTGACACTAATTATCCTCTGTACAGGGGAAAAATTAACAAGAGGCCGAGGCCAAGGGACATGCAGGGGTTCACTTAAATAAATTACATTTCTCATCAGTAAAATATGCTGACGACAAGACAATTATAAGGCTGATTTCCAATGACGATGAGAGCAGAGTAAGAAAGCAACGACACAGGAGAGCTGCAGTGGGATGGCCAACTGATAAACAGAAAGGCAATAACATTATAATAGGGAATATTCCAGGTAAGATAAATTATTGTTTAAAAAATACTTCAGACATTCACTTTAGACATCCCCTACATATGTGTTCTGTCGGTTTGTTCACAGTCCAGTAAAATGTACTGGGAATGTGGAATAATTATTGAAATCAATTGGAATTTAAAACACATAAAAACACTGCCTCCATCTGTCTACCACAGTTGGTTTTGTTTTGGACTCGGGATCGATTAGGAATGAACATGAAATAACCAACGCATTGCTGCAGGCTGTCTCTTTGTTTTCTAATAAAAAAAATAACAAGATATTAACCTGTCATTATCAACTGAGCTGTGATGATACAGGATTGGTGCGATATATATGGTGTACAGTCCAAATGCTCCACTGCATAAGATATATATATTTAATCACTTCTGAGATGTCTTTAATAACAAATAATATATTACCTAACATTCCATAACGCTAGCAAAGATGCCAATCCGTTTGTAAATTCAAGTCATTAGTCGAGACCACAGGCTAGTCTAAAGCTCAGATCAGAGCGGCTCATAACTCCACCTGGTATTCAGTTTTCCAGAGAGCACACGGCTTGGTACGAGGCCATCCATTCATTTGATTTCCCTGTCACGCTCCGTGCTGTGAGGCCCTGGGAGAAAGCACATTGACTTATTGATTCGACAGAGCACCGGCCACACGTCCACCTACCGTACACGACCCCCATCTGTCTGTCAGCTCCCACCCGCTGCACGCCGCCAGCCAAAGGTGAGGAATTGGTAACTCTCACCGGTAAAAGTCGGACCACATTATATTCAGTGCCAATTAACATAAAGAAGATGAAACCTAGATCCGTAACCAAATAAACAATCCAATGCATTTATTCATCTTCGTCAATAGTGACCCCAAGTAAGCCTCCTTTAAATTTGGACAAACACATGTGTGCTGATATTGTACATTTATAAATAAACTACGTTTCATAAGAATGTAATATAATGTCAGTCAGCCCACTGAAAAGTTAAATCTCAGAGGAAATGGATTCCTCAAATAAATACAGGGGTAGTTAAACAGTTCGCCATCAGTTTTCTTAAGGCCACATCGGGGAGTCGTCCGGTGTAGATTTAGAGTGCACTTCTGTGCCACCATGTCGCTCGTCTCCCTCTGAATCATCGTCTGAGCTGTGGACCACCTCAGCACTTAGAGCTTGTAGGTCCTCCATGACGGACAGTAGCTTTTCTATCAGGGAACACAGACGAGTTGACTGTTATCACAGTGTTGAGCTATTGATTTGTTATAGTAACAGCGCACGTATTCACGCCAAAACCTTTCAAACGAGAAACTTTATTAAGCCTGCAGCTAATAGGACATTTACCCGTTTATTCTTTTGTGTTATATTACATTACAATACATGAGGTTATTTATAGGAGACAATTTGACATTCACGAGTTCGCACTTACATGCCAATTAAGGGATAGGTTTAATGCGTATTTGGCGTGCTGTCTGAAGGGAGGGTTCCGGGCTCGGAATTCTGCCCGAACCCAGAGTACCCCCCCCCGCATGTAAGTGGTTAGGACTAGAATTTGAGCGGAGAAGGGGTGGTGGGGGGATGCTGCGAGCTGTCAGCGGAGCGAGGTAAGACTGCTGAGTCTATAGTTACCCTAGCCGTTGATTGCTGAGAGCTTCCACCTGTAATTAATTAGCTGAAAGTCCTCCTCCCGAACCTTGTTAGTAAACCTCATATCTGGAATGTTTGGAGGTGTAGCTCAGTGCATGGTTTGCGTGTATGATGTTCTGGGTTCAATCCCCAGCTTCTCCACAGGTCACCGTTGCAAATGAGAATTTGTTCTCATTTGTAAAATACAAATAAATTAAATGTAAAACGTACCTGTTGTCTGTGGCTTCACTCTCACGGCGTCGCTACTCAAGGAGTTCTTATCTTTCACAGACACACAGTTCTTTTCTTTCACAGACACATGTGTGCGCTTTGTCCGGGCTGCCGTGTACTCTTTCATCAAACCCTGTTCACGCACTGTCGCCTGGGAACACACATTATAGAAATGTAAGGATTCTGTCGGGTCTTTCCTTGTATTTGTTTATATTTAATTAAACACATCAGACGTGGATCAGCTGTAGATTTCAGTTAGCTAGCAGACCAGTAGCATGCTACATGTGGCTGAAAACCTATTAACTAAAGAATACTCCCCAGGCTAAACCAGACCGTGTGAAGTACAGTTAATTTAAAGACCAAGTCCTGTCAAAAATGTTATTTTCTTAAATGTTTGATGACATTTCCACACAATAAGGTCAAAAATGCACCCTGAATTTCATGAGAAGAAAGTTACTGTTAGGGCTGGTTCCTAGTGTCTTTTAGACAAACCATAACCACATACATTTCTGCCAACTAGCGTTTGGAATGCATGTGCGTAAAACCTGGAGGTCTGTGTCCATCTAACACAGAGGAAAAAGATAAAGACTTGCCAGAAGTAGGTTCCTGTCCATGTCTTTTTCTTGCAATAGTTTGTGTAGATCCTGAAGTTCCTTTTTGCCGTGTTCCCTCTGGAGACGCTGAGCGTCCCTCTCCTGCACCCTCTCTCTTTCTGCCTGTCTCTCAAATTGACGCAGGGCGACCACTGCAAATGACGGAGAAACAATTGCCATGGAGACTCCGTCCTGACAGTGATGTTAGTAAACAGTCCAACAAACATCTCAGTTGATTTCTGCACGCCTGTTTGAACCTCTTAACTCTGTCTGAACCTTTCGTTTACAGTAGGGTAGGAACATGTGAACACCGCTCATAAAATGACCGATAGTCGGGGTGAGGGATTGACTCTAGTCAAATACTGAGATGTATGTTTAGGCCAAAAATAAAGGGTCATTTGTGTATTATTTAATGCAACGATTGCTAACTGTTCAGAAAACAATATTCGGATTAAAGAGAACACTTGTTAATAGGACAACAGACATAATGACGCTAATGAAATTAAACACTTTTCTCTATCAAACATACGATTTCCAGACACATAACGGTTTTGCCCACAAACACCCAAGATGCAACACACACACACTCCACTGTGAAGTCCTGCGGTGGGTCCGTTATCCAAATCCGATCCTAGCTTTTGCAACGGCCATCGTTGTCCTCTGAGGTAAAACCCATTGTAGACCTGCAGGGGGAGCTGAACAGGAGATGTACTCATCATATCCTTCAAGTCCTGTCAGTTGTGAAGTGAAGCCACCATAGATTTGTTGGTCCAGCACATCCCACAGATGCTCAATCAGATTGAGATCTTGGGAATCTGAAGGCCAGGGCAACACTTTGAACTCTGGCTTGTTGTCTTCCCTCAGAACATCCTGGTGCCACCACGCCCCCCGGTAAGTGGCGCACACAAACACGGCCACGTTTTGTAAATGTAAACGGGACTGGTCGGACCAGAAAACCTTCCACTGCTCTAAGGTCCAGTTTCGATGCTCACGTGCCCATTGCAGGCGTTTTGGACCGTGAACAGGGGTCATGATAGACACTGACTGCTCTGTGGCTACACAGCCCCATATGCAGCAGGACGTGACCATCGTGACAGTTTCTGTGACCTGTACCACAGGTCAGACCAGACGGGATAGTTGCCCTTGCGCATCAACGAGCCTTAAGCGGTTTGTCCCACCTCTGACGGTAGATATTTCACCACTGCTGACCGCGACCACCACACACGCCTTGCTGTTTCACAAATGCTCCAACCCAATCGTCTGACCATAACAATCTAGCCCATGTCAAAAACACTCTGGTCTTCGCTCATGCCCAAATCACCTTCCAGCACGTTGACTACGAGAGACGATATTTGGCTTACCGTCGAATCTAATCAGATGTTGACGCTGGCTCAGTGTGTATACATGTCCAAACTATTACCATTTGAATTCTGAATGTCGTAGTGTTTTTTGGACACATGTTGAGTCTCGGGTGAACGGGGGCACTACCAGCTTTGGTGTGTTCTCTTCTGGCTGTGTTCAGTTGAGATTCCATCGTCCTCAGCTGCTGAGAACAGCGATCCTCAGTCTCGGATAGCTTCTCTTTCAGGGCTATACGAGACACATTGAAGTAACAGACACAGATACAGAACGTAATGTGACACGACAACAATTCAGGCACAACAATTCCTTGAGAAGTTACGAAATTATCCAAAGATAAAAACATTCTTGTAGATCATTTTGATATTTAATTGACTTTATCGATATGGAATATAGCAGGCATTGTACAAGCAGGCCATCCAATTTTGACGGTCAATTTGCATATAAACCACACCTTTATGAACTAGGGATGCAGCGATGAACCGATTTCGCCACAAACATGATTTAAAACAGCACGGTTTTTAAAACCGTAAAGGCTAAACCGAGTGTTTCTGTTCTCCATCACAAAAAAGGGCATTATGGTACATTATGTTTTTATATATAAAAAATATTGTATATATTCTATAGGCTCCCTTGTCAACAAATGATGTACGTTTTTCATGTTTCTGATCCGAAATCTAGTCCAAGTCCACCCTGACCCGGCTCTAACCTCTTTCACTGGCCTCCTGTTGGCTGATCAGCTGGGCGGCGAGTTGCTCCTGGTTGAGTTGGCTCTCCTCTATCCGCGTGTGGGCCTGACGCAGCCTTTGCTGGGCCTCCTCTTTGGCTGCCTGGACCTCCTGGGCCTCCATCCTGCTCTGCTCCGCAGCCCGTCTCAGCTGCCTCACCTCACTGTCGTCTGGACGAGGAGGGGAAACACAGGACGTGTTCTGTAACCACCGACATGGACAGGATACACGAAGACGAAGAGCATGCGAATACCGTAGGCACGGTGACAGGGTACAAATGCATTCGAGTCCGAACCGAAGACATGACAACGTACATTTCTCACGGACGTCAGCCAGGGCGTTCTCTATGAGCACCGGGGTTCTCTTAAGCTCCTGCATTAGTTTGTCTCGCTCCTCACATGCCACGACCAACTGTGCCTGGAGCTCTCTGTCAGAGGCTCTGGGAACAGAGGACGCCATAACTCAGGTACAAAAGCACAAAACAGAGGCAAAATGGTCTACAAGTGACAGGCTTTCCCTCATCTGGGTATTGCCAGTTGGGGTTCGGTCACTACGGTAACAGGCTGGTCAGTTATCATACCTGTCTGAAACGGGATTGGCTGGTTTAGTAGCATGCTGCACTCTCCGTAGAGCCTCCTTCCTCATCATCAGTCCTGCCACACAACACACCAGTGATGAGGATGAACTTGAGTAGAGCCACAGAATTCACCGGTGCACAGACAACTGCTCGGTTGTGCCACGTCCGGGTAACCGAGAGAACGAGGTAGAAATCTTTCCAGTTTTTTACACAGACCTTGAATTGTGTCCACTCTTCTTTTGGCGAAGGTCAGCCTCTGGCCAAAGCTGTTCAGGCGCTTTTGGACACTCTCCACTTCTGACATTTTTGCCTCCAATGTCTGACTGAATCTGTCGAGAGAAGCTGGTACTTTAGCGGAACGTTAGACTAAATTAGAAGTTTTAACAGGACAGGGCAAAGAAAACAGGTATGACAGCAATACAGGTGAAAATGATCCCCTGTGAAAGTAAAAAATGGTGTACATGAAAACCAGATGACCGTTAGTCAGAGAGCTTTACCTCTGGACTGCGTCCATCATGGTTCTCAGGGCAGCACCCAACTCCAGATTCAGGCTCTTCAGCTCTGTGTTCTCCAACCGCATCCTGGACAAGTCCATCTCCACGATCTAACAGGGCCCCAGTCAAACACAGCCAGCATTAAAACCACCCACACTCACACAGATACTGGGGTCTCTGTGATTAGGTCACTGACATTTTACATATTGACTGTCGAAAGGTCAAGCTTCTGTAAAGAAATATCAAGTGCAGCTTATACGCAGTCCTGAATCATTATAAGAAAGTATTTTATCTGGACATCTAGAAAGTGTTTATAATAAAATAATGCTCTTTTTGCATTATTGTAGGATTTTCATGTCAAACAGCGCCCTCTACAGCACAAATGTTAAATAGGCGATTGGCACGTCCTTGTGGTATCTCCAACAAAATGGAGGAAAGCCACACTATGAGGAGATAATCCCACAGAGACTGTCCTTGCTCCTCTCGTGTCCCCGCTCCTCTCGTGTCCCCGCTCCTCTCGTGTCCCCGCTCCTCTCGTGTCCCCGCTCCTCTCGTGTCCCCGCCCCACTCACCTCCCTGGCTCCTTTCTCCAGGTCCAGCTCAGCTGTTCTGTCCTGCAAGCTATGCTGGAACACAGTGGACTGGTATTTCTCATTCTTTAACTCCTGTTCGAGAGATGAGATCTGAAGCCAGAAGACACATAATGGACACGTAAATGCTTCTGCATGTTTGTCATGTTTGTAAATAGACCGAACACTTTGGTCTAAGTGCGAGATCGTTTCTCTTTTAATCAATGAACCTTTTAAACCTCGTACAATTGATTGAAGATTGTCCTTTTCTCCCCTGAGTTCCATGTCCTTTGAGTGTAGCTGGACCAACAACATGAAAACCTTCTCTCTCCAGCGACGCAGAACCCGGGTTCCTTTAGTCCCAGCCTTTAGGACCGGGTTTGACAGAGCCTGTGACATGACAAGGCGATAACTTAGCCCGGATAAACACACAGGAAAGCGGATATTTATTCAAACAAAACAAAAGGGATAAGCATAATCGATGGAGCAGTTATCAAAGAAGAATGGATACATCAGCAAATAATAATGAACTAGCAAATAGTTATCAATGAAATACATTTTATAAAGCCCTTTTTAAAACAAAGTTGTCACAAACTCCCTGAAGGGTCGAATTTAGGAAGAAACCTAGAGAGGAACCAGGCTCTGAGGGGTGGCCAGTCCTCTTCTGGCTGTGCAAACTTATAATAGTAAAGGGAACAACTAACCCAAGCTACTAAAGGGAGCAAATAACCCAAGCTACTAAAGGGAGCAACTAACCCAAACTACTAAAAGGAGCAATTAACCCAAGCTACAAATAATATCAAGAGACACCCATTTCAAGACCCATTGTGGCTGATGTAGAAATGTGAGAAATATTAGATGGTTGAACAAAAGCAGTTAGAGTTCGGAGTGTCTCAGTGTCTAACGGCGTCTCACATCTGCTCTGAGCACTGCTCACACAATGCATTATGGGCCAATTTAACCCTGAAGATGTTTAATGTTTTCATTTGCAGGGACACCCAGAGGGCCTGCAGAATGCTCCTGAGCCCAATCAAAGGCAAAGTGTGTGTGTGTGTGTGTTCACACTTTATAGGCTGCGGCTACACACTTTACTGTAGGCTAAGTGTTACATGGTAAAACCATGTCGTTTCAGGACAGCCTTACCTCCGAAGCCATCTCCTCCTCTTGTAAAGCCAATATACCGTTAACAGAGTTGAGTCTGACAGTCAGGAGCTCTGTCTTCACCTGCAGAGCTTCCTTCTCCCGCTTCAGCTTCTACAGGGGCATTACAGATGGGACTGTAGATGTGCTGTATCACATTGTCACATGCAAATACGCTGATAACATGGATTTCCATAAAATCCGCAAAAATACATACTTTCTCTATGGGCAAGATTTTCTTAGCTGGATGAACAACATTTGACTGCGTGGTTAATGGCCAACTGGCGTTTACCCTCATGTGTTTCCACACAAGTAACTAAATAATTAAATCTCCCCACCTGAACTGTTTCAGTTAGTTCCTCTTCCAACGCTCTCTCCGGGGTAATTTCGCCAATGTAGCTTCTAAGACTCTGCAAAGTAGCCGACTGGTTCTGAAAAGCATTGGCCATTTGGCTGGAAAACAGGCACCAAATTATTGACAGACGGTCAACATGGTCAATCCATTAATTGAACAAAGCCAAGCGCTGGGATAAAACGAAACCTACCATACTTGTTCTTTCAGTCCATCTCTCTCTGCGGACATCTCCAGCAAACCGCACTTCAGATGTGTCACCTCCTGTGACTGGTGACATAATGACTCTTGAAGCTTAGAGTTTGTCTGTCTCAGTGAGGTCAGTTCAGTGTCAAGGCTGGTGGTCAACTGCTGGAACTACAGCAAACCAAAAATCCACAATAAAAACAGCTCCCACAAAAATATATTCCCCAAAACATCAACACTCTCTTGGCTGTAATACCATCATGCTGTCAATCAAACTCTCAACACTGTATCTCTTTAGTAAAACCATAACTGATTATGATTAGGGAGAGTTTAAACAAAAACATACATGCCATGTATGTATAATTTCCAAATGATTGAGTTTGAAGTGAATGTTAAGGGTTAAGGTCCTTTCACCTTTGATTCATGTCTTTCGTGGGCCTCCTCCAGCTGAATCTTTAGTTTCTGCACCTCCTGCTTGGCCACCTCGTCAGCCTGCAGCTTGGCTGTCACGGCTTCTCTTGTCACCCTCTGGGCCTCCTGTGTGCTCTTCTCCACCTCCCTCGTCAGCCTCTCCACCTCCTGACCAGATTCTCGATTAAATCTCTCTAGCTGCACACCAGAGACAGGAAGCAGAGGCACCTCTATAAGATTTGGGGTCCCATGTAACTCGCTTGGCATCTTGAAACCCCACTAAATGACTTGTATATTCACCCATAATATCACTGGGTGTAACAGTGGCACTTGTAGTAAAGGCAGAAAGCACCAAGTTGTAGACAACACAATTACACATGCAGTTCATAGTATCCTGCAATTATAAAAGTATGTGAGCGTTTAAGGGTGGGATAGGATCGTAAACATTCAATTTAAGCATATAGATGCAGGAAGCCGAGCAGAGTTTGGGCGCAGTAAAGCGCAGCCGTTTAGTTATGGTTACGAGATTGTAGGTGGCATGATGACATTTGAGACAATGATTGACCCCTGACCCTCTGCCTGCCAGTAGGGAGGTTAAGAGTCACGATCCATGACAGGTTAATGGAGTGACTAAAAACAGACAACAGATAAGGAACATGTATTGAAGCAATGTGACCAAATAGCGTTTACCCCATTTATTGTTCCGTTACTAAACAATTTGCTATCATGCTGTTGTCACCGACGACAAATAGAAATTAAGTTTCTGCCACCCAGGTGCAAATGAACTGACATGTACCCCAGCTGCTCTCACGAATAAAACAAAGAAAGCTGCGATAACCATCTTTAAGAGATGTATGGTTTTTCAATAACTGTTACCTGGGCGCTGAGTTTCTCTTTTTCCTCTCGCTTTTGGACGAGTTCCACCCTGACTTGGCTGAGCTCCGTCTGAGTCTTGAATAACTCCGCCCGCATCACCTCCGTTTCATGACTCTGCCTACAATACCGAAAGGTAACGCCACGGGTGATTCTTTATTAACGTATGCCGACTCTGAATAAGAGCAGGATACATGTTTTCAGAAAATGGCCATTATTAAATAAGGAACGCTACATCCCGGCTACAAACGAGCAATGACGATGATGATGATGAATCTTTGTTTATACACAACTAGGCACAATACCTGTTCAGAGCACTGTCTTTGTTCCTCAATTCCTCCCTTTGTCTCCCTTCTGCCTCCCTTAGTGCCTCCAACTGGCCTTTCAGCCTCTCTGCCTCTCCCCTCAGACGTTCCGTGTCCAGCCTCCATTCGGTTTCACACCTACGGACAAAAAAAATAGACATCGCTAAAAGTGATTTGCATTGACAGTAAATAAGCCGTGTCGGCGGCAGGACCTCACCTTGTCCTTCTAGTGTTTTCCGAAACCTCTGATTCGTTCCTCACACCGGGGCCACGTAACATCTGGATCCTCTGGTTTTCTCTGCGAAGTTCCAGCATTTCCTGTTTGGCCTCGGCACTGCTGAGCCATGGGCTGGCGGGGCAGGTGTCGGATGGTGTTGTGCCCAGGGTGCCCCATGCAATTGGTCCGGTCCCTTGTCCCCTTACACAACCTGGTACTGTGACTGGAGAAGACTGGATGCTGGCTGTGAAGTGGGACGGGGGCATCAGTGGACTTTGGCAGCCCTCTGGGAAACAATATGCAGAAACGAACGTTGGTAACAAACATGTGCTTGTACACATTCAGAGGTGACGTTAGGTTAGTTTGCCTGGTTGATCGTGAAATAGAGAGGCGATGATCAATTAATTAAGACAGATCCCAGCCAAGTCAATTGAACAAGTCCAAAAGAGAAAAAAGTGACCTCGTATTCAGTGGCAAATTGGCAATATATGTTACAAATTCCTACAATATAATTGCACTAAACCATGGTTTATTGGCAATGCACAGCACCACAAAAGTCAAATGTTTTATTGCCATTTTAAAGCGGTTATCAAAGACCCTCGAAACGTGTCATACATAGAAGAATCGTATCCACTTCCAGCATTTGAACAAACCGGTTTATAATGACACACGATTCTCATCACTATTCTGATCAGGAACAAAACAATAGTATTCATTATGTACAACTTAATTTATAACATCAATAGTTCAAATTGCGATTCGGTATTGATGTTATATTAACATTTGCGTTAATTAGTACAAGCAATTGCCGTACACATTATTATAATTTATAGATACTACCCTAGGTTAGATAGACAGCTAGCTAATGTCTAGCATGGAAGAATCACAACCTACTTGCAACATTTGCTGCCACAAAATCAGAGGGGGCATTGAGCTTTTTATCCATATCGCGACTTTCCATCACAAAATCCTAAAAGACACACTGTTTGAAAAAAATAATTACAAAAATAGCCCCCAGTGTCTTATACGCGCCATCGGTTTGAACAACACTTTCATAGCAACAAAATACCGCAACGACACTTCCTGTTTACGTAGTAGGTAGGGGGCGTGGAAACCAGAACTCCAGCTGCTGCGTCCTCACGTAGGAACGCCCCTCTGACCACATTATGGTCAGTGTCACCTGCTGGATACCTCTGAGAGAGAAGTTAAGAAGAAACTCCTAAAACTTTCAAGCCAAAGGAACCAAGCCAACTTTGTTTCATATCTCATATTAATATTAATATCTCAACTTTAACTAGGGGCTTTTTGTCATTCTTAAAGAGACTATATCTGTCTCTCTATGCAATACTGAATTGTCTCACTCAGGGAGAGTAGTGAGGTCGAGCTAGTAATGTTTTATCTTTACACACCGCCAAAGCGATCAGAAAATCAAGGTTTAATTATTTGATTATTGTAGATCTTTCGGTCAGATAACCTCTTGTGATTTATTTTACTTGATATGTTACGTGGGTGAGTTTTTAATACATTAGTCTTAAACAGAAGCATGAAGTATGGAGTTTCTGAACTCATGCAAGTTGGTTTGGTGGCTACAGCTTCAAAGCGTAATGTATCTTAACACCTTCAGAGAGCAATACAATCTACTGATGGTTATTTCCAGTAGGTGGCAGTAAAAAAGATGAAACATACCTCTAAAAAAATCTAATCAAATGATTTATCTCCAAATCCAACTGCTCCCACTCAGTGTTGACAGACTATTTACAGCTCGAGGAGGAGTTAATTTATTTTTTATTACCACTTTTCCAGTTTTATTACCGACCACTTTTCCACTTCACCCAACAACCTTTTACTATTGTCCGACAAGGTGTGAGGCTGAAGGAGGATCTTGATGAGGAATGATGGACGATGGTCTGGTGTTTGACTGCTATGGTATTTCAATAGCTTTCAGTCCTATCCAGAACATTACCTTAACGATCTTGTCAACATGTGAAGGAAGAGCCACTCGTGAGTTTAGAGTTAAAAAAAACTAGTGCAAGCATTTACAGTTTGCAAACATGGTATTATTAGCCAAAGGTCGGGGTCAGTGAATAAAATACAGCACATCTTGCTGCGGTTACAAGGTAAGTAACTATAGGTAGCATACCTGCTTGATGCTGTAGAAACAGCGTTCATGTATTTCTTGATACTGTTAATACGGGTGTCCAGGTGGCTGTGGGTTATTGTTCATGTTATACATGTAGCCTTAGGCTGAACACAACATCCGAGCACTTCTGAAATGTTTATCGCCACTAAAATTACTGTATCCCATGAGGAAAACAAACACACTTTAAGGTTAGGTTGGCTTCTAACGCCAATCTTTAGTTGTCAGCAAATAAGCGTTGTTCATGCAAATGTAAGCCACGCAAAGGTTTAGATTTTTGTAATGTTTTTTTTTCAAACATTGCACGTCAAACGTTTATGCTTAATAATAAATTGCTGTCTTGTCAGTGCATCAACATTGTTTATTCAAATTTTGCACAGTGAATGCTTCGAGGTTATGTGATTTTTCCCTCCACCTGTCATAATTAATTCAGTGAACACGCCCACCAGTCATACATCAAGAACACAACACGACCGCACTACTAACACAACTCCCCAGCAGCCAATTGGCCTTGCACTTTAGTTTCATCATTTCCTTGAAAGCAAACTGTCTTATAACAAACAGGAACTGAAGATGAAGATGATGGAGATGGAGATGGACACAGTACAGACTTGGTTGAGCTTCATCAGGAAAATTATCTAACGTCTAGTTGTCTATGAGTCACATACTTTAGGCAGCTGTCAAAGGCAAAGAATTTCGAACCGAGTTCAAAATATTAAAACTTTATTTCGGATTATGTTAATTTGTCAGAATACTTTTTGTCCTTACAAATGGGGGGGCTACATATAAAAAGGGTTGTTATTCCTACATGGTCAAGGTTGAAGGATGTAAATTAAGTAAAAGTCTGCACAATTGACCTTCAAGTCATTATTTCATTTCAAATCCAATGTGCTTGAATACAGAGTCAAAACCAGATTACTCTGGATCTGGACATAGTTCGGTTTTAAAACGATATTTCTCTGTATGGTGGCACACGTCAAAAATACTGTCTGCAATGGATGGAAGGATTGTCACATCTACACACCAGTACATTTGGCAGGACCTCCAGACAGGTATCAACGAACCTGGTGACCTCTAACCCAAATCGAGGCAGCCTATGTCAAGGTTGTTACTCTGCCTGCGTCTCCCTAAGAATCCAACTCATTCTCTGCCCTGGAACCACATTTATCCTCCAGACCTTAAGTCCAGACCTCCAGGCACCACACCTCTGCTTCTGTCAAATTGGCCTCAGCTGAACACTGGCCAATGTCTGCCAACAACATATAAACATCTCCAATAGAAGCCACACCACATCTTTCCATTGAACTTTGCCAAGGATGCCTACACATAACAGACAGACCTTCTGACCCCAATTCTCATCGCCATCTCTCAGCCGCACACAGATGTGTCTGAGACCTAACCACTGCCTCTGTATTTGCACCAATAACGTGTTTATGCTCACAGTACTTAGCCCATAAACTACAGGTTGAGAAACCATCAAACATCAAAAAAGCTACATTTTCTTTTAAGCGAACCAAGTGCAGGTGAGTGGATTTCCCGACTATACTGGCATAGCCTAACTTCATGGGACAGGTTTGGAAATGTTACTGTCATGGTTCCCTCCCTCTGTCCCTCTCTATGCGGGAGTTGGCACTCCCCCGACCAGCAGAGAGAGGGAGTAATCACAGACATTCTAGACACCTGAGTTTTTCCCACACCTGGGTTCAGGTTTTCATTAGTGTCCCTATTTAGTTCTGTGCTTATCAGTTGTTTAGTGTCGGGACATTAATTCAAGGTATGTGGTGTTTAGGATTTTAGTTGTGCTGTTATGATTTAATGCAGGAGTGTTTGCATGTTGTTTAGACCAAGTTAGAGTTGGTAATGTGAACATTCAGTTTTGTTGATGGGTTGGGTTTTATGTATACCGGGTTATTTGCACGTTCTGGTTTATGTTCCTTGTGTATGAGTTTCCTCTGTCTGATTTTGTGTTTTGTTAATTCAAGTTCCCAGTTCTTGTGCCTGTCTTGCCTGTCCTGGATGAATAAAACCCATTGTAAAGAACAAGTTCTCTGCGCTTGTGTCCTCTGTCGGCTTGAGAGCCGAACCCTGACAGTATGTCCCGACCAAGGACGCAGCGGAGAAAGAAGGTCTGTTCATGGGCAGATGAACAGCCTGTCGAGATACCGGCTTGTTATCGCCGGCGCGCGATACGACCTGGACCACCTCTTCCTCCACGACCATCTGCTCCACCGCCTGTCTGGATACCCGCAGACTACGGAGCAGTGCGGAATGGGAGAGAGACAATCTATTCTGAGTCGGAGGAGGAGTACCCGGAGGAGAAATATGGCTGGGATTCCTACATCCTCCGGCTGGCATCCGCGTTGCCTCCAGTTGTTCGATCATCAACTCCCCGCAGCTAAGAAGGGCTGCCGCCCGCAGCTGAAGAAGGCTGCCGCCCGCAGCTGAAGAAGGCTGCCGCCCGCAGCTGAAGAAGGCTGCCGCCCCGCAGCTGAAGAAGGCTGCCGCCCGCAGCTGAAGAATGCTGCCGCCCCGCAGCTGAAGAAGGCTGCCGCCCCGCAGCTGAAGAAGGCTGCCGCCCGCAGCTGAAGATGGCTGCCGCCCAGCAGTTCGAGATGGCGTCCAATCCCTGGCCCAGAGATCGGTCTCCGTTCAGTCCACTACACCAGTTCCCTCTCAGGCACTCCTGGCCATAGACGAGGCACTACGGAAGGACTGGGAGGTCCTCATTGACTTAATGGTCTGGATGAAGGAGACAGGAGTTGACGAGGAGGAGGAAGAGAGGTGTTACAGCGAGTTCTTCGCATGGAAGGATTACAAGGGGGAGCTTTCTCGTCCGACTCTGGACTACCTATTGCCACGGTTGTTCTGCCGGGCACCACACCTCCTCCAGGTCCCTGTTTCGAGCCAGTCCAAGTCCCCTCTGAGCCTGTCCCAGTCCCCTCTGAGCCTGTCCCAGTCCCCTCTGAGCCTGTCCCAGTCCCCTCTGAGCCTGTCCCAGTCCCCTCTGAGCCTGTCCCAGTCCCCTCTGAGCCTGTCCCAGTCCCCTCTGAGCCTGTCCCAGTCCCCTCTGAGCCTGTCCCAGTCCCCTCTGAGCCTGTCCCAGTCCCCTCTGAGCCTGTCCCAGTCCCCTCTGAGCCTGTCCCAGTCCCCTCTGAGCCTGTCCCAGTCCCCTCTGAGCCTGTCCCAGTCCCTCTGAGCCTGTCCCAGTCCCCTCTGAGCCTGTCCCAGTCCCCTCTGAGCCTGTCCCAGTCCCCTCTGAGCCTGTCCCAGTCCCCTCTGAGCCTGTCCCAGTCCCCTCTGAGCCTGTCCCAGTCCCCTCTGAGCCTGTCCCAGTCCCCTCTGAGCCTGTCCCAGTCCCCTCTGAGCCTGTCCCAGTCCCCTCTGAGCCTGTCCCAGTCCCCTCTGAGCCTGTCCCAGTCCCCTCTGAGCCTGTCCCAGTCCCCTCTGAGCCTGTCCCAGTCCCCTCTGAGCCTGTCCCAGTCCCCTCTGAGCCTGTCCCAGTCCCCTCTGAGCCTGTCCCAGTCCCCTCTGAGCCTGTCCCAGTCCCCTCTGAGCCTGTCCCAGTCCCCTCTGAGCCTGTCCCAGTCCCCTCTGAGCCTGTCCCAGTCCCCTCTGAGCCTGTCCCAGTCCCCTCTGAGCCTGCCCCAGTCCCCTCTGAGCCTGCCCCAGTCCCCTCTGAGCCTGCCCCAGTCCCCTCTGAGCCTGCCCCAGTCCCCTCTGAGCCTGCCCCAGTCCCCTCTGAGCCTGCCCCAGTCCCCTCTGAGCCTGCCCCAGTCCCCTCTGAGCCTGCCCCAGTCCCCTCTGAGCCTGCCCCAGTCCCCTCTGAGCCTGCCCCAGTCCCCTCTGAGCCTGCCCCAGTCCCCTCTGAGCCTGCCCCAGTCCCCTCTGAGCCTGCCCCAGTCCCCTCTGAGCCTGCCCCAGTCCCCTCTGAGCCTGCCCCAGTCCCCTCTGAGCCTGCCCCAGTCCCCTCTGAGCCTGCCCCAGTCCCCTCTGAGCCTGCCCCAGTCCCCTCTGAGCCTGCCCCAGTCCCCTGAGCCTGCCCCAGTCCCCTCTGAGCCTGCCCCAGTCCCCTCTGAGCCTGCCCCAGTCCCCTCTGAGCCTGCCCCAGTCCCCTCTGAGCCTGCCCCAGTCCCCTCTGAGCCTGCCCCAGTCCCCTCTGAGCCTGCCCCAGTCCCCTCTGAGCCTGCCCCAGTCCCCTCTGAGCCTGCCCCAGTCCCCTCTGAGCCTGCCCCAGTCCCCTCTGAGCCTGCCCCAGTCCCCTCTGAGCCTGCCCCAGTCCCCTCTGAGCCTGCCCCAGTCCCCTCTGAGCCTGCCCCAGTCCCCTCTGAGCCTGCCCCAGTCCCCTCTGAGCCTGCCCCAGTCCCCTCTGAGCCTGCCCCAGTCCCCTCTGAGCCTGCCCCAGTCCCCTCTGAGCCTGCCCCAGTCCCCTCTGAGCCTGCCCCAGTCCCCTCTGAGCCTGCCCCAGTCCCCTCTGAGCCTGCCCCAGTCCCCTCTGAGCCTGCCCCAGTCCCCTCTGAGCCTGCCCCAGTCCCCTCTGAGCCTGCCCCAGTCCCCTCTGAGCCTGCCCCAGTCCCCTCTGAGCCTGCCCCAGTCCCCTCTGAGCCTGCCCCAGTCCCCTCTGAGCCTGCCCCAGTCCCCTCTGAGCCTGCCCCAGTCCCCTCTGAGCCTGCCCCAGTCCCCTCTGAGCCTGCCCCAGTCCCCTCTGAGCCTGCCCCAGTCCCCTCTGAGCCTGCCCCAGTCCCCTCTGAGCCTGCCCCAGTCCCCTCTGAGCCTGCCCCAGTCCCCTCTGAGCCTGCCCCAGTCCCCTCTGAGCCTGCCCCAGTCCCCTCTGAGCCTGCCCCAGTCCCCTCTGAGCCTGCCCCAGTCCCCTGAGCCTGCCCCAGTCCCCTCTGAGCCTGCCCCAGTCCCCTCTGAGCCTGCCCCAGTCCCCTCTGAGCCTGCCCCAGTCCCCTCTGAGCCTGCCCCAGTCCCCTCTGAGCCTGCCCCAGTCCCCTCTGAGCCTGCCCCAGTCCCCTCTGAGCCTGCCCCAGTCCCCTCTGAGCCTGCCCCAGTCCCCTCTGAGCCTGCCCCAGTCCCCTCTGAGCCTGCCCCAGTCCTCTCGTCTGAGCTCACTCCCGTCCCCTGAGCTCACTCCCGTCCAGCCAGTGTCCGTCCCCAGCCCGAGCCAGTGTCCGTCCCCCAGCCCGAGCCAGTGTCCGTCCCCCAGCCCGAGCCAGTGTCCGTCCCCAGCCCGAGCCAGTGTCCGTCCCCAGCCCGAGCCAGTGTCCGTCCCCCAGCCCGAGCCCCGTCTTGTCCCGAGGCCGTCACCCTGCCTAAGCATGTTCCCGGGGCTAAGACTATTCCCTGTCCTCCGGCGCTACCTGACCCGTGTCCTCCGGCGCGGCCACCTGACCCGTGTCCTCCGGCGCGGCCACCTGACCCGTGTCCTCCGGCGCGGCCTCCTGACCCGTGCCCTCCGGCGCGGCCTCCTGACCCGTGCCCTCCGGCGCGGCCTCCTGACCCGTGCCCTCCGGCGCGGCCTCCTGACCCGTGCCCTCCGGCGCGGCCTCCTGACCCGCTTCCTCCGGGCCGGCCTCCTGACCCGCTTCCTCCGGGC
Organism: Dallia pectoralis; assembly: GCA_029465975.1. Classification (NCBI taxonomy): domain Eukaryota; kingdom Metazoa; phylum Chordata; class Actinopteri; order Esociformes; family Umbridae; genus Dallia; species Dallia pectoralis. The sequence goes on along the minus strand of CM055747.1, from coordinate 2,902,284 downwards.
CGGCCTCCTGACCCTCTTCCGCCCGTACGAGCACTGTCATGGTTCCCTCCCTCTGTCCCTCTCTATGCGGGAGTTGGCACTCCCCCGACCAGCAGAGAGAGGGAGTAATCACAGACATTCTAGACACCTGAGTTTTTCCCACACCTGGGTTCAGGTTTTCATTAGTGTCCCTATTTAGTTCTGTGCTTATCAGTTGTTTAGTGTCGGGACATTAATTCAAGGTATGTGGTGTTTAGGATTTTAGTTGTGCTGTTATGATTTAATGCAGGAGTGTTTGCATGTTGTTTAGACCAAGTTAGAGTTGGTAATGTGAACATTCAGTTTTGTTGATGGGTTGGGTTTTATGTATACCGGGTTATTTGCACGTTCTGGTTTATGTTCCTTGTGTATGAGTTTCCTCTGTCTGATTTTGTGTTTTGTTAATTCAAGTTCCCAGTTCTTGTGCCTGTCTTGCCTGTCCTGGATGAATAAAACCCATTGTAAAGAACAAGTTCTCTGCGCTTGTGTCCTCTGTCGGCTTGAGAGCCGAACCCTGACAGTATGTCCCGACCATCAAGGACGCAGCGGAGAAAGAAGGTCTGTTCATGGGCAGATGAACAGCCTGTCGAGATACCGGCTTGTTATCGCCGGCGCGCGATACGACCTGGACCACCTCTTCCTCCACGACCATCTGCTCCACCGCCTGTCTGGATACCCGCAGACTACGGAGCAGTGCGGAATGGGAGAGAGACAATCTATTCTGAGTCGGAGGAGGAGTACCCGGAGGAGAAATATGGCTGGGATTCCTACATCCTCCGGCTGGCATCCGCGTTGCCTCCAGTTGTTCGATCATCAACTCCCCGCAGCTAAGAAGGGCTGCCGCCCGCAGCTGAAGAAGGCTGCCGCCCCGCAGCTGAAGAAGGCTGCCGCCCCGCAGCTGAAGAAGGCTGCCGCCCGCAGCTGAAGAAGGCTGCCGCCCGCAGCTGAAGAAGGCTGCCGCCCCGCAGCTGAAGAATGCTGCCGCCCCGCAGCTGAAGAAGGCTGCCGCCCCGCAGCTGAAGAAGGCTGCCGCCCGCAGCTGAAGATGGCTGCCGCCCCGCAGCTGAAGATGGCTGCCGCCCAGCTGAAGATGGCTCCCCGCAGATGGCTCCCGCCCAGCAAGATCCCAATCCCTGGCCCAGAGATCGGTCTCCGTTCAGTCCACCACACCAGTTCCCTCTCAGGCACTCCTGGCCATAGACGAGGCACTACGGAAGGACTGGGAGGTCCTCATTGACTTAATGGTCTGGATGAAGGAGACAGGAGTTGACGAGGAGGAGGAAGAGAGGTGTTACAGCGAGTTCTTCGCATGGAAGGATTACAAGGGGGAGCTTTCTCGTCCGACTCTGGACTACCTATTGCCACGGTTGTTCTGCCGGGCACCACACCTCCTCCAGGTCCCTGTTTCGGAGCCAGTCCAAGTCCCCTCTGAGCCTGTCCCAGTCCCCTCTGAGCCTGTCCCAGTCCCCTCTGAGCCTGTCCCAGTCCCCTCTGAGCCTGTCCCAGTCCCCTCTGAGCCTGTCCCAGTCCCCTCTGAGCCTGTCCCAGTCCCCTCTGAGCCTGTCCCAGTCCCCTCTGAGCCTGTCCCAGTCCCCTCTGAGCCTGTCCCAGTCCCCTCTGAGCCTGTCCCAGTCCCCTCTGAGCCTGTCCCAGTCCCCTCTGAGCCTGTCCCAGTCCCCTCTGAGCCTGTCCCAGTCCCCTCTGAGCCTGTCCCAGTCCCCTCTGAGCCTGTCCCAGTCCCCTCTGAGCCTGTCCCAGTCCCCTCTGAGCCTGTCCCAGTCCCCTCTGAGCCTGTCCCAGTCCCCTCTGAGCCTGTCCCAGTCCCCTCTGAGCCTGTCCCAGTCCCCTCTGAGCCTGTCCCAGTCCCCTCTGAGCCTGTCCCAGTCCCCTCTGAGCCTGTCCCAGTCCCCTCTGAGCCTGTCCCAGTCCCCTCTGAGCCTGTCCCAGTCCCCTCTGAGCCTGTCCCAGTCCCCTCTGAGCCTGTCCCAGTCCCCTCTGAGCCTGTCCCAGTCCCCTCTGAGCCTGTCCCAGTCCCCTCTGAGCCTGTCCCAGTCCCCTCTGAGCCTGTCCCAGTCCCCTCTGAGCCTGTCCCAGTCCCCTCTGAGCCTGTCCCAGTCCCCTCTGAGCCTGTCCCAGTCCCCTCTGAGCCTGTCCCAGTCCCCTCTGAGCCTGTCCCAGTCCCCTCTGAGCCTGCCCCAGTCCCCTCTGAGCCTGCCCCAGTCCCCTCTGAGCCTGCCCCAGTCCCCTCTGAGCCTGCCCCAGTCCCCTCTGAGCCTGCCCCAGTCCCCTCTGAGCCTGCCCCAGTCCCCTCTGAGCCTGCCCCAGTCCCCTCTGAGCCTGCCCCAGTCCCCTCTGAGCCTGCCCCAGTCCCCTCTGAGCCTGCCCCAGTCCCCTCTGAGCCTGCCCCAGTCCCCTCTGAGCCTGCCCCAGTCCCCTCTGAGCCTGCCCCAGTCCCCTCTGAGCCTGCCCCAGTCCCCTCTGAGCCTGCCCCAGTCCCCTCTGAGCCTGCCCCAGTCCCCTCTGAGCCTGCCCCAGTCCCCTCTGAGCCTGCCCCAGTCCCCTCTGAGCCTGCCCCAGTCCCCTCTGAGCCTGCCCCAGTCCCCTGAGCCTGCCCCAGTCCCCTCTGAGCCTGCCCCAGTCCCCTCTGAGCCTGCCCCAGTCCCCTCTGAGCCTGCCCCAGTCCCCTCTGAGCCTGCCCCAGTCCCCTCTGAGCCTGCCCCAGTCCCCTCTGAGCCTGCCCCAGTCCCCTCTGAGCCTGCCCCAGTCCCCTCTGAGCCTGCCCCAGTCCCCTCTGAGCCTGCCCCAGTCCCCTCTGAGCCTGCCCCAGTCCCCTCTGAGCCTGCCCCAGTCCCCTCTGAGCCTGCCCCAGTCCCCTCTGAGCCTGCCCCAGTCCCCTCTGAGCCTGCCCCAGTCCCCTCTGAGCCTGCCCCAGTCCCCTCTGAGCCTGCCCCAGTCCCCTCTGAGCCTGCCCCAGTCCCCTCTGAGCCTGCCCCAGTCCCCTCTGAGCCTGCCCCAGTCCCCTCTGAGCCTGCCCCAGTCCCCTCTGAGCCTGCCCCAGTCCCCTGAGCCTGCCCCAGTCCCCTCTGAGCCTGCCCCAGTCCCCTCTGAGCCTGCCCCAGTCCCCTCTGAGCCTGCCCCAGTCCCCTCTGAGCCTGCCCCAGTCCCCTCTGAGCCTGCCCCAGTCCCCTCTGAGCCTGCCCCAGTCCCCTCTGAGCCTGCCCCAGTCCCCTCTGAGCCTGCCCCAGTCCCCTCTGAGCCTGCCCCAGTCCCCTCTGAGCCTGCCCCAGTCCCCTCTGAGCCTGCCCCAGTCCCCTCTGAGCCTGCCCCAGTCCCCTCTGAGCCTGCCCCAGTCCCCTCTGAGCCTGCCCCAGTCCCCTCTGAGCCTGCCCCAGTCCCCTCTGAGCCTGCCCCAGTCCCCTGAGCCTGCCCCAGTCCCCTCTGAGCCTGCCCTGAGTCCCCTCTGAGCCTGCCCCAGTCCCCTGAGCCTGCCCCAGTCCCCTCTGAGCCTGCCCCAGTCCCCTGAGCCTGCCCCAGTCCCCTGAGCCTGCCCCAGTCCCCCCTGAGCCTGCCCCAGTCCCCTGAGCCTGCCCCAGTCCCCTGAGCCTGCCCCAGTCCCCCCTGAGCCTGCCCCAGTCCTCTGAGCTGAGCTCACTCCCGTCCCTGAGCTCACTCCCGTCCAGCCAGTGTCCGTCCCCAGCCCGAGCCAGTGTCCGTCCCCCCTGAGCCCGAGCCAGTGTCCGTCCCCCAGCCCGAGCCAGTGTCCGTCCCCAGCCCGAGCCAGTGTCCGTCCCCAGCCCGAGCCAGTGTCCGTCCCCAGCCCGAGCCCCGTCTTGTCCTCGAGGCCGTCACCCTGCCTAAGCATGTTCCCGGGCTAAGACTATTCCCTGTCCTCCGGCGCGGCCACCTGACCCGTGTCCTCCGGCGCGGCCACCTGACCCGTGTCCTCCGGCGCGGCCACCTGACCCGTGTCCTCCGGCGCGGCCTCCTGACCCGTGCCCTCCGGCGCGGCCTCCTGACCCGTGCCCCGGCGCGGCCTCCTGACCCGCCCTCCGGCGCGGCCTCCTGACCCGTGCCCTCCGGCGCGGCCTCCTGACCTGTGCCCGGGCCCCTCCTGACCCGCGGGCCGGCCTCCTGACCCGCTTCCTCCGGGCCGGCCTCCTGACCCGCTTCCTCCGGGCCGGCCTCCTGACCCTCTTCCGCCCGTACGGCCTCCTGACTCCGCCCGTACGCCCCGTCCGGCCGCCTGACCCGCATCCGCCTGTCCGGGCCTCCGCCCGTCCCCCGCTCAGCCAGTCCGGCTTCCTGACCCGTCATCACCGGTACGCCCTCTAAACCCGTTCCGTGATCTGTCCTCTCCTGGGGGCTTCTGGGGTCGCTTAGTTCTGCCCTGCCCAAGACCAGTTCTCTCTGCCCTGCCCGAGACCAGTTCTATCTGTCCTGCCCCGTAGCCTGTGACTCATTGTCGCCTCCTTCCCTCCCCACCTCCTCTACCGCCTCCCCGTCACTGAGTCTACTTCCCGGTCTGGTTCAGGACTATGATCGGCGGAGACCGGGGGCCGCTTGACCGCCCAGTGGCGGTCGTGGGGGAGGGGGTACTGTCATGGTTCCTCCCTCTGTCCTCTCTATGCGGGAGTTGGCACTCCCCGACCAGCAGAGAGAGGGAGTAATCACAGACATTCTAGACACCTGAGTTTTCCCACACCTGGGTTCAGGTTTTCATTAGTGTCCCTATTTAGTTCTGTGCTTATCAGTTGTTTAGTGTCGGGACATTAATTCAAGGTATGTGGTGTTTAGGATTTTAGTTGTGCTGTTATGATTTAATGCAGGAGTGTTTGCATGTTGTTTAGACCAAGTTAGAGTTGGTAATGTGAACATTCAGTTTTGTTGATGGGTTGGGTTTTATGTATACCGGGTTATTTGCACGTTCTGGTTTATGTTCCTTGTGTATGAGTTTCCTCTGTCTGATTTTGTGTTTTGTTAATTCAAGTTCCCAGTTCTTGTGCCTGTCTTGCCTGTCCTGGATGAATAAAACCCATTGTAAAGAACAAGTTCTCTGCGCTTGTGTCCTCTGTCGGCTTGAGAGCCGAACCCTGACAGTTACACTAGTGACTACGCCATGCACAACCAAATGCAAACACACACACTGTTTTGGGGTGTTTTGTTATTTTCACCAAAAACAATTAGGTTGATCATTTTGTGTGGTAAAGTGGAATTTCATATAATGTGAAATCCTGTGGAGAGAACACCAACCTGCTTGATTGAAACCTCTCGGAGAACAATATTCACCACTGACTAGGCAACATATTTTTTTACACGTATGTTTTAAAGTTTTAATTGAGGAATCTGATTAAAGGCTCCTTTCGGTAGACATTCATTAAAATAAATAAAATTAAGCATTGATAGGGTTTTAGCAAATTATTTTCTAACGATTTGCATTGGCTGGTCAGGAAGACACTGCTGGTTATTTCCATAACACAATGCTCATCACATACATACATATACAGCCAACATTTAAACCCTAATATTTGAATTTTAAATGAGATGTGAATTGAGTCACTGTCTCTCATTGAGACTGTAAGGGACATAACCGAAATAACAATTGCTCTGGACTGGGGCTACCTGATGCGTTATAGGTAAGATGTCTAATCTAAATGGTACATGTTTATCTTTGATTGGACTAGGTTAAACTAGGCCTACATGTACACTTTTTTATTGCCTGCCTGTTTTTCTGCTCACGCTGCGCGCGCATCCCCGCGGTTGCCTAGCAACGCGTAAGGCAGTGGGCGCTCCTGACCTTGTCGCCGTGAACGAGCGGCGCGCGCACACACACACACACACACACACACACACAACGAAAGAGCCAAATATATTAATTTAAATGAAGACAAAATAGAACATGTGATTTAAAAGAAATACAATTGACCCACTTGATTTTACAACAAGAACAGATGTTAAACGCGATCATCATTGCGGTGCCATGGAAACGAAATGATATGGAGAGGAGAAAGACAGGGATGGAGAGCCTCGGTCGGTCAGAGCAGGTGAGTGGAAAAATCCCTTTTCTATTAGATGAAGGTTTGGCAAAATCTTCCTACACACTATGAAAAGGAGTCGCAAAATCTGCTATTCTTTTAAAAAAAACGTCATGCATTACATAATTATTGGGTTATTTTAACATATATAGGGTATAGGCTGTATCGGCGATGGGCTATGGATATTGTGCATGTGTTAATTTAGGTGTAACAGTTGCGCTGTTTATTTAGGCTCATCTACCGCATTTTTCTTGGTGTCTATTATGAATTGTGGAAGTGCGTTGTGGCTTGTGGTGTTATTGTGTAATAATCCTGTATCTGTACCACTCTAACATGTTATTAACGCATCATTGCCACCAGCTCACCTTGAGAGAGGTGTTCTCTGACTGGCACAACCATGATGATATTGTCATGAATCGGCCCATGCATGTAGTTTTACCAGCAAAAAACAGTTAGACCAATCGAACAAATTGGAAACATATATTGACTGATTAAATTGCACGGGTGCAGGGTTTGGCTTGGCACCTATTGCATGCATCAGAGGGAGGGGGGGGGCTGCGTTGCGTCGCACTCCCGCATCTTTTAACCCACAATCCCCATTTTGCCAGTGGTCACAGACTGCTAATACCTTGGAGTCGTCGGCATACATTACAGTTGGGATTTGTTCATACCAATGTAGGCGAGATGTCAGAGCGGGTTAACTGTAACAAATGAGACTCCCCCCTGTAGCAGTAATTACAATTTGCCACCACCGTTGTGCTCGCAATAAGGTGCGGGAGAAGCCAATGGGGTTCCTCATATCATTATGTTATTATGTTATTCTGGGCCTGTCGACGCAATAACCTCCATAAACCGGACCTTCTACTTTTTTTCTCCCAAATGCACTTAAATTGGTAAATCAATGTGTTGCCCAGTTTTGGACTGTTGCACACAACATTTGTATCTTCCAATCATGACGTTAACACACCTGTGGTATAAGTGTAACTGTGTTAATTGTCTGCATGGGGTATATATTAGGCTATCTTTTACCAATGCAGGGTTTTCAAAGTGAAACCTGGCCATGCACCCCTGGGGCTGCCAGAGGGCCTTAGATCAGGCACCCAGAGAAATTGCAGTGTTAATGGTTTTTTTAACAATTCAAACTCTCAAGCTGTTCCCTTATAGTTGTACATAATGTTACTTTACAGTTTGTGACTTCTAGATAAAGTCAAGCTGTTTTTGCTTATTAACAGGGGTGATGTTTTGAATGAATTAAGGCTACACAGGACTGGCAATGATTGTTCATTCATATTGTAGCCTACTATAACATACCTACTTATATATTTACATTTGTATAGGTTTCATACTCTATGCATATGAGAATTAACAGAGAATCATGCCACGTCTCTGTTGGCCACAAGTCAACCAGATTGTCAGATTGTGTTGATGTTTTCTCAAGGTTGGCCCGCTGTCTGACTTTGAAAAACCCTGCATTAGACCAATGTCGTTCCCTATCGACTATCATTGCATGGGCTTTTAAGTTTACTCCATGCTCCAAACCATTTGTCCACGGATTGCAAAAATATCTGGTTTGTTTGGGGTGGGGGTTCTTTGGTTATCACAAATCTCCAAAAATGAAGACATACTCAGAATTAAAACACAATGACTCGTCAACTGTTCCTAACCCTCGCACAACTGGAGCGAGAAAATAATTCCTTAGAATTCAGAGGACCAACCTGGTCCACAATTAAAGCATGTCTCATTGACAGGTTTACTATGAAGCTGGTGTTAAATGACAAATTAGTTAGCCAGCTAGCCAGTGTGGTTATGCTAAGATGTTCCATTCGTTCAGCGGACAACGTAGTAGACCAAGTGTTTTTCTTCGATATAGTGTTTTAACAGATGCTAGATTGGCCCTGTTTTGTGAATACTGTACACCTCTTCCAAAACATAATTACATTAGATTTTCTCTCCAAGTTGCAACCTAGCATATAGGACTCACATAGTTAAAAGAAATCAAAATTGAAATAAAAACTGAAAAGCTTTTTTGAAATGCGACTTTCCCGGCCTCCCAAGTGTGACAAGATTTGGACGTGTGGCGTCTAGAGAGCCTATATTACTTTTAATTAATTAATTAATGAACTATTGTACAGAATTAAATGACTTGGTTGCAAATGTGTTAGGTTGTAAACTTACTCCACATTTTTGTATATTTAAAGTGGTGCCTTTTTCAAATCTTGGTTCACCTGCTAACTTCTGTTGAGTTGCACATACAGTATTTGAGACGGTGGCTTTTAATCTATTTGTCTCTCCTCTCCTTGTCTCTCCAACTGGTCTAAATGTTTGTCATGTGATCTACCATCAACTCATGCCCGCGCGAGCCAACATTTGGACTAGTTGCTTTTATTGAAACTAGATACAGCTCATGCTTTCATTAGGTGTCTTGGATATATATATTAGATTTTTTTTATAGATAAAATCAATGACGGTCAATTCTGAATAAACGAGTCGGTTTGACTTTCACACACTTCAACATGGTGGTGTATTCATTAATGCTAAGGAAATTGATTTAGGTAAACAAGCTGGTTCTTGCATGTTCTTTAAATTGCCTGGCAAGTAGCCAGTCTGATGACCAAGGACATTCAGGTACAGAAAATACATTACTCTCTGTTTCCGTTACCTGCGGTTTGGCAACACGGTTATGGCACTATTTTCATTTGTGTTTAGTTTCCAATGTTCTACTGAAGGGTTTAACTGTTTACTATTTCATTTTTTTCTGAAGGTTTCTTGTTGCCGTTAAGTTGTGAATCTCTACTACATACATGGAGTCATTTCTCCAGATACGGTCCTTGTATTGCATCGTGTTTTTCAATCACAGATGAACATTTTCCTAGTCGTGGTTCTTATCAACCCTTATGAAACATTAACAAAAATGATTTTTGTATTAACATTTAAGGGTATGATGTATATATAAGGACTATTATACAAATGTTTGACTTTGGTGAGGTCATTTATAGAACTGCCTTAAACTCTTTCCTGAAAAAATTGGATGTGTTTTACCACAGTGTTATACGTTTTGTAACTATATTCCCCATACAACACCCACCACTGCAACCTTTATGCATTAGTCGGCTGGCCGTCCTTAAACACTCAACGATTTAACTCATTAATACCAACATATTCACAAGTCTCTGCTAGGCAAAGTCCCACTGTACCTAAGCTCTCTGGTCACCGTAGCTCTACCCACCCTCAGTTTATGCTCAAGCAAGTACATTGCCTTAGTCACCCCGAAAGCCTGCATATATTCTGGCCGCCAATCCTTCCAGTTTTCAGCCACCAATGACTGGAACAATTTACATAGAACCCTAAAACTTGAAACCCTCATCTCACCAGTTGCCTTCAAACTACTCCTGAGTGAACTCTTGTCCGATCACTGTACGTGTTAACTGTCGTCTGGTTTTCACCCATCTTTTCTTTTCACTTAGGCCCATTTTGCACAGTGAATCTTTCTCACCTGCGCTGCGGTCATACCTGTTTACATTCTTGAATTATTCTATTTGCTCATGTTAGAATGCTCTTCCACCCAAACCACGGTCATACAATTTGTGCACACAAATTACCAACCTGCTAGAAACACTTTAACCTTTTTACATTCTGTATATAGACTCATCATTTGTATTTTATATAGTTGTTATTGACATATGAATGCTGCTCAACTGACCAACTAAAACCTCATCCTTTATTATCTGTATTTTGACTCTTGACTAGATCCTGCATTGCCATGTAGATTCCCACTGCTATTTGCCCTCATGTATTCTGTGTGGTGCATGTAAATTTATGTTGTCTGGCACATTTCTCGCCTTTTCTTGGCCCCGGTCACCTTTGCAAATGAGAATTTGTTCTCAATTGGCCTACCTGGTTAAACAAATGTTCAATTGTAAAAGAATAATAATTCAAGTAATTTGATTCCCCCATATATTTATATTCACATTATGCTATACAGACAACAGGTCACTCAACACATTAGTAAAAATGGTCCTTCGTTCCCAGGACTTTATCATTGTGTAGGTTTCTCAAGCTGAGACAATAAACCTGTGTAAGCATACAGAATATGTGCCACACTTTTACAATATACAATAATAATAATGATAATATAACAATATAATTAGAAAGCCCCAGTCTTCAAATAGCCTTGGCAACACAGTTGCTTCAGAACACTCGAGAGCATTGCGCATAGCAACCAACCATATTTTTCGCTGAAAGCGCTGATTTTGAAGTTTGATCACCTAACCATCTGTGTCTCTCGTTTGCAGCTCTGGATTCTGAACAGCAATGAGAGCTGGAACAGGAGATGAATGAATATCTGGCCTTTGTTTATTTGTTTTCCCCACCTCAGTAATCATTGAAGCCCAGGGCTGGTCGAGGGATGCCTGGTTGAGTGGAGAACAGTAGGGCATAGCTGTTCAGAAGTCACCCAAGTGGACTCTGGTGTTGTCCGGGAGCCCTTCCTTGCCCAGAACATGTGGTTGGAAGAGTTGAGGCACAATCTGTCGCCTGCGCACCTATCAAATCAGCGAGGAACCGCGACCCAGCGCGTTCTCCTACTGTGGATGTTATGTTCCTGCTGGCAATTCACTGTGGCGACCGGCCAGAACTTCAACCCGACGGCGAACACCCAGTTTGGGAAGCTGAGGGGCCTCCGGGTACCAGTGCCAGGCGAGGTCTTGAAGCCCGTTGACCAGTACCTCGGGGTGCCCTACGCTGCCCCTCCAATCGGGGAGAAGCGCTTCATGCCGCCGGAGCAGCCGTCTTCCTGGTCCGGGATCAAGAATGCCACCCACTTCATGCCCGTATGTCCGCAGAACATTCGCAACACCGTGCCTGAGATCATGATGCCCATCTGGTTCACGTACAACCTGGACACCGTGGCCAACTACATCCAGGACCAGAACGAGGACTGTTTGTATTTGAACATCTATGTCCCGACGGAGGATGGTGAGTGGAACGGGTCGAATTGACCGAGAACTCAAAACACACGTTTGTATTTTAAAACTCAAAACACATGTTTGTATTGTAAAACTACTGTTTTCTTCATGCCACTTTGTGCTCACGATGTGTTGCGAGCGCGGCAGTTGCCGTCGTGCGTTAACATTGGTGTCCCAGTGCATCTCCATCCAAACTTACGTCCGCCACTCATTCTCACGCCATAAGGGTTGGCTACTTTCTGCGTGCGGAGGAAAATGCAATCGCACGCCACTAGAAAAAAATAGAAATGTTTCAGACAACTAATAATTTAAAGGCAGACCGTGGCAGGCTTCATGGCCAATAATAACTGCTGGCAGTAGGCCAATAGGTGTAATCAATGAAGACAAAATTGTTGTTTGGCCAGGGGCATTTTAGTCCTGTCGACTGGAGGCCTTTTGTTTACAATGTAGGAGTCTCGACAGTGGGCGTCTAAAGTACAATACATAAGGCATGTCTGCTGTGGACATCACTATTACATGAACACATTCTGATTCTTTTATCTCCAGTAAACACTATAGTTGCGGAGGAACACATATCTGTTTCTTCAAATGTTTATTTCTTTCATTACTAATGACATAATGACACGCGGGAAAAATATCATGCGTTTAGACTACGTCAGTAATTTAATCTAAAGCAACTTTCTCAACATAAATTGGATTGGATTATTTTAGGAAACCTTTAACCTCTTACTCAGGTGGTGTAAATAAACAGCTTAGTTATCTTATTAAACGATACCCATTGGGGTGACAATTCAGAGATGCTTTGTGAGTCAATATTCTCTTCCATTAATCTTGTCAACATTTTGGGATCTGAAATACCGATCTGTCTTTAGAGACTCTTTTACTGCAGCAGAATAAAAAACACAAACTCCCAGGGGTCCCACGGGTGTGCGTCTTTACTACTGAATAATAGTAATAAAATTATGAAGCATTAATTAAGCATGAAAAAAGGCAAGTCAAATCCCCAGGTGAGGTCTCTCAGGTTTGTTAGAGGGTCATAAATGACCACACATCCTTACCTGAACACTACTAAAGCCATCACCTTGTTATGAACACAGTCTATATTTATATATATATATATATGTATGGATATGTATGTATACACACACTTGTAAAAGATATTCAATTAATTTTAAGAGTATAAAGACGCTGAGGAATCAGAAGTGGGGAATGCTGATTCACTGAGGATTGGTGAATATTCATGTCTGTTTTCAACAAACAAACATGTTGTTATTTTTTTGTTTTCTTTGATATATTTCAAGGGTAATATTGGGATTCAAGCTATAACGCAGTTAAACTCAATGACACGATACAGGTGTTTGTTTTAAGCCCATAATCATCTGTGAGGTGAATATCCTTGCTTTGCGCTAGATTTGTTGAAGGAGTGCAACAAACCTGTCAAAACCTTTCTTGGTAGAACCTCATCTCTCAGCACATTATCTTTTTAGATATTCATTTTTTTCAATGTGCCTGAGCTCATGTAGGCCTGGTTCATTTGGATCCAACCACTCTGCCTCACATTTTCAGAGCCTTCTGTTCTTTAATTTTGTTGTATTTCATGTAGTTTTACTGTAAAAGCAATATAGGAAAGTGCTAACTAAAAAACCCAGCATCAAAAAACATCAAGGTATACAGACAAATTGTTCGGCGACGAACCAACACAAAGTACCCTAGTAATGTGTTGGGCCTCCCTGAGTCGCCAGAAAAGCTTCAACGCACCTTAGAATAGATTCTACGATTCTCCGGGTGTCTGCAGGTCGGATGAAACATCATTCCTCCGAAAGATATTTCTCTATTTGGTGCTTTGATGATGATGGCGGAGAGCGTTGTCTAACGCGTTGGTCCAAAATCTCACATATTTGTTTGTCTGGGTTGAGATGTGGTCACAGCATAAGGTTAACATCATTTCCTCACTGCAAACACATTTCACGCTCCAGGCTGGGGACATTTTCAAAGTCACCTTCCTCGTGCCATTTTGGTCCACTATGCCTGCTCAGCGTGTTTATGCATAAATGCTTAACTCTATCATACAGGACACCTGTACGGGAGCCTCTGCAGTCCTCGTGTTCACTCAACACATTTATTCACATTTTTCCTTCCATCGTTCAATAACATTTTTTTTTGCAAACAAAGGAGTTTGACGGAGCAGCAGGATTTTAGAGTTAATTCAAAAGCAAGTTCACAGGGACTAATAAAATGGTAGTTAGTAGAGATTAATAAAATGTTAGTCAGTAGAGATTAATAAATGATAGAAAATAGAGACTAATGTGTGTTAGTCAGTGGAGATTAATAAATGAGACTAATAAGTGTTAGTCAGTAGAGATTTATAAATAATAGACACTAGAGACTAATACATGTTTGCTAGTGGGGGTTAATATGTTAGATAGTACATTTAATAATATTATTAATTAATCAATAATTATATTAATGATATAATAGATGTAATGTTAATCAGAGGCGTGTTTAAGTGTGCATTCAAGTGTGTATGCTCTGAGATTAAGTAGTTCCTAAAAGAAAGATCATTTCTTAATAACATCCACTTTCACTCAATAAAAACGTTTATTCGTACCCAACATAATGTTTATGTATTTCCACTGGATAATGACAATTTATTCATCCAAAACTAGCAAAAACAAAGAACGAAAGACTACATCACATGTCTGCCCTCAGATAATGCATATGTGTTGGCTGGTAAAGAAAAATAAATACTACCTTTTTACTGGAATGCAATTTTTATTTTTATTTTTTCAGACATGGATTGGATATCACTATTTTCCTTCTTGGTGGTCAATCATGCTGTTTTTGAATTCTCTGTACTTTCCTGTTTTTTTTCCTTCCTCCCGTGAATCCTAGGAGCCCAAAGCAACAATCAAGGAGTGGATTTATCTCATGGTGACAGTGAAGGTATTTTAGGTGTTCAAAGAATGCATGAAATCTTTTTTTTACACTTTTATATTTTTCAAATGTTCACACTTTAATCTTTAATTTCTTGACATTTTGTACCTCAGAAGTGGTAAAACTTTGGTATCAGCAGGCATAGCAGGTAAATGATATTGCTAGACACTTGATTCTCAATTCTTAATGCCATTTCACACTTAATTATTTGATCTGGACATACATATTATATCTGCAGTATTTTTTGTGACACAGAATTTTTGGGTAGAGACTGAGTACTGATTTTTCCACCTAACTGCTAAAGACACATTTTAGTATGCTGGTAAATTTCTTAGTGATCCCAAATGTACGCGACTTAAAAATTGCTTTATTACTAATAGCAGAGAAGAATTGCAACACAGAGGATTTTTCCGGTTTTGAAGCTCCCGTTTTGTAACTTCGGAATAACATGCAGTGCAGTAGGTTGCCAACATCTCCGGGTCTACCTTTGTGTGTCTCGTGGGAAGACCGTAGAAGGAACGCATGAGAGCGAAGCCATTGCTATTCATCACACACCCTCCTGTACAGAAGATTGTCTGGCATGTAGGGGAAGAGGCTTCGTATGTGATGGCAGGTCATGCCTCACTCACCTTGACCTTGTAATTATGGTCAAAAGCCCTAATGTAATCAACCGACTCTATATCGTTGTTTTTGTTATTGATTAGGATGCAAAGAAAACCAGGACACAAAATGTAATGACGTTTAAGGTGATAAATTACTTATCCCGAGATGCTAATGAAAATAATACTCTCTTACCATTAACAAATTATATGAGAAATGCACAGAAACCACTAACCCAAAGAAGCATTCTCTGTTTACCACAGTGAGACTATAACATCTTAGTATATTAATTATAATAAAATACTAATATTCACATTATAACGAATGACCTAGATGTGGAGTATATTAATTATAATACAATACTGATATACATATTATAACGTATGACCAGACACTAGATGTGGAGTATATTAATTATAATAAAATACTAATATTCACATTATAACGTATGACCAGACACTAGATGTGTTGTATATTAATTATAATAAAATACTAATATTCACATTATAACGTATCACCAGACACTAGATGTGTTGTATATTAATTATAATACAATACTGATAAACACATTATAACGTATGACCAGACACTAGATCTGAAGTTTATTAATTATAATACAATACTGATATACACATTATAACGTATGACCAGACACTAGATGTGTTGTATATTAATTATAATAAAATACTAATATTCACATTATAACGTATGACCAGACACTAGATGTGTTGTATATTAATTATAATAAAATACTAATATTCACATTATAACGTATGACCAGACACTAGATCTGAAGTTTATTAATTATAATACAATACTGATATACACATTATAACGTATGACCAGACACTACTAGATGCAGAATACATGAACTAAAATAAAATACTAATATACACCTCATGTACAAATCGAGTATATAGCAACCACATGCTGTTAGCCAGGCCTACATATGATGTATAGCAACCACATGCTGTTAGCCAGGCCTACATATGATGTATAGCAACCACATGCTGTTAGCCAGGCCTACATATGATGTATAGCAACCACATGCTGTTAGCCAGGCCTACATATGATGTATAGCAACCACATGCTGTTAGCCAGGCCTACATATGATGTATAGCAACCACATGCTGTTAGCCAGGCCTACATATGATGTATAGCAACCACATGCTGTTAGCCAGGCCTACATATGATGTATAGCAACCACATGCTGTTAGCCAGGCCTACATATGATGTATAGCAACCACATGCTGTTAGCCAGGCCTACATATGATGTATAGCAACCACATGCTGTTAGCCAGGCCTACATATGATGTATAGCAACCACATGCTGTTAGCCAGGCCTACATATGATGTATAGCAACCACATGCTGTTAGCCAGGCCTACATATGATGTATAGCAACCACATGCTGTTAGCCAGGCCTACATATGATGTATAGCAACCACATGCTGTTAGCCAGGCCTACATATGATGTATAGCAACCACATGCTGTTAGCCAGGCCTACATATGATGTATAGCAACCACATGCTGTTAGCCAGGCCTACATATGATGTATAGCAACCACATGCTGTTAGCCAGGCCTACATATGATGTATAGCAACCACATGCTGTTAGCCAGGCCTACATATGATGTATAGCAACCACATGCTGTTAGCCAGGCCTACATATGATGTATAGCAATCACATGCTGTTAGCCAGGCCTACATATGATGTATAGCAACCACATGCTGTTAGCCAGGCCTACATATGATGTATAGCAACCACATGCTGTTAGCCAGGCCTACATATGATGTATAGCAACCACATGCTGTTAGCCAGGCCTACATATGATGTATAGCAACCACATGCTGTTAGCCAGGCCTACATATGATGTATAGCAACCACATGCTGTTAGCCAGGCCTACATATGATGTATAGCAACCACATGCTGTTAGCCAGGCCTACATATGATGTATAGCAACCACATGCTGTTAGCCAGGCCTACATATGATGTATAGCAACCACATGCTGTTAGCCAGGCCTACATATGATGTATAGCAACCACATGCTGTTAGCCAGGCCTACATATGATGTATAGCAACCACATGCTGTTAGCCAGGCCTACATATGATGTATAGCAACCACATGCTGTTAGCCAGGCCTACATATGATGTATAGCAACCACATGCTGTTAGCCAGGCCTACATATGATGTATAGCAACCACATGCTGTTAGCCAGGCCTACATATGATGTATAGCAACCACATGCTGTTAGCCAGGCCTACATATGATGTATAGCAACCACATGCTGTTAGCCAGGCCTACATATGATGTATAGCAACCACATGCTGTTAGCCAGGCCTACATATGATGTATAGCAACCACATGCTGTTAGCCAGGCCTACATATGATGTATAGCAACCACATGCTGTTAGCCAGGCCTACATATGATGTATAGCAACCACATGCTGTTAGCCAGGCCTACATATGATGTATAGCAACCACATGCTGTTAGCCAGGCCTACATATGATGTATAGCAACCACATGCTGTTAGCCAGGCCTACATATGATGTATAGCAACCACATGCTGTTAGCCAGGCCTACATATGATGAGTATCTGTGCTTCGCATTCTTGTCTCCATTGGTGTGTCACCACCCTGGTAATCAAATGAGCACATCGTCCAAAATCAATGCCATTACCTTGAGCTTACCTTCATATCTTCTGGTGCATATGTGCGCTGTGTCCGGTATCCGCGAGGGGTTAGAGAATCCCGACGTTCCGTTGCGCTGCCATTTCACCGCGGGAAGCGTATGAACGTGTCCGATTCTCTCCGCAGACATTCGGGACACCGAGGCCAGGCCGGTGATGATCTACATTCACGGCGGTTCCTACATGGAGGGGACGGGAAACATGATCGACGGGAGTGTGCTGGCCAGCTACGGGAATGTCATCGTCGTCACTCTTAACTACAGGGTGGGAGTGCTAGGTGATGGGATTTGCTTGCTTTCTCTGACACCACATAACAGGACTGACCGTGGGTTGCTCGGAGTTAGATGCTCCTGAAAGCGGTCATAGTACCACGTGTATCCCATTCGTATTTGATTCAACAATAACAGGCTGTTAATTTTTCAAAGTTGAACTAATGTGTTACAGTTCTATCACTTAGAACGTGACCTTTTCTCCTGTTCTAACCTGTTTAATCCCATGACATAAAAGCATTGAACTTTATACTGTTGAAATTGTGTCGATGAGAGAGGCAAAAATAAATCCATGTCCTCAGTTTAGGGCCAATATTCATTACTATTAACCCTATTCTACTTGATTTACACCAGACACAATATTAAAAAAAACACTGTTTTAGATAGATGTAATCTTTTGTTGAGTTGATATGTCTTACCTGCGAGTGATTGAATGCTTCGCCTTGATTTAAACAATCAAGGCATGCAGGAGTCAACGCTAAGCTCAGGAATGTTTCCTAAAGGTGAGAAAACACAGCAGTGACACATCATTTGTCTCCAGGCGAGAGATGGAAAAGGCCTGTCCTGATCGCTGTGATTAATGCTAGAGAAATGCCTCTATATCCAGAACCTACAGGAGAAATGCCTTTATACCCAGAACCAAAAGGGGAATGCCTCTATACCCAGAACCCACAGGAGAAATACCTCTGCCTAGAACCCACAGGAGAAATGCCTCTATACCTAGAACCTACAGGAGAAATGCCTCTATACCTAGAACCTACAGGAGAAATGCCTCTATACCCAGAACCCACAGGAGAAATGCCTCTATACCCAGAACCCACAGGATAAATGTCTCTATACCTAGAACCTACAGGAGAAATGCCCCTATACTCAGAACCTACAGGAGAAATGCCTCAATATACAGAGCCTACAGGAGAAATGCTTCTATATACAGAGCATTGTGAAGAAATAAATCTATATCCAGGACATGGAAAAACACATTTATACGAAGAGCATACTGAAGAAAAGGACAGGTTGTAACACCAGGCGCTGTGCAGAGATAAGGTCCTGATGGGATAGTTTGGTGGTATCTACAAGGGTTGTGTGTGGAGGTGGAGAAGTATGTACTAAGCCTGGTATTTAATCTGCTTCTGTGTTCTGTGTGATACGTGTGAAAAGGAAGAACCCAAATACCACTAATACACTCATCTGCATATTTCCAGGGTTTCTCAGTACAGGTGACCAGGCAGCTAAGGGAAACTACGGACTCCTGGACCAGATCCAGGCCCTGCGCTGGATTAGCAAGAACATCGGCTATTTTGGCGGAGACCCGGGTCGAATCACTGTCTTCGGATCGGGCATCGGTGCCTCCTGTGTCAGCCTGCTCACACTGTCCCACCACTCTGAGGGTAAGACTGGCATCACCTGGAGGATTTCATGCCAAGTTGGGATGCCTTTATGTCATCGCTCTGCAGGTATCACAGACATCACATTTATTTCATGAAGCCCGTTTTACGACAAAGTTGTCACAAAGTGCTTTTACAAACCCACCCAGCCTGAATCCAACAGAGCACAGATCACAAGTTGATACAAGTTGATACACGGCAGAAAAAACTCCCTGATCGGTCGAATTTAGGACGAAACCTAGAGAGGAACCAGGCCCTGAGGGAGTGGCCAGTCCTTTTCTGGCTAAGTGCAAGAGTATAAAAAAGAATAGTCCAGGTCAAATACAGTCAATAGTAAAACGGCCAAGTAATGGCTGGATGTGTGTGTCTACAGTGGTGGCTAGTGCTACAGTTAAGTAATGGCTGGATGTGTGTGTGACTACAGTGGTGGCTACTAGTGCTACAGTTAAGTAATGGCTGGATGTGTGTGTCTACAGTGGTGGCTAGTGCTACAGTTACGTAATGGCTGGATGTGTGTGTGCTACAGTGGTGGCTAGTAGTGCTACAGTTAAGTAATGGCTGGATGTGTGTGTACAGTGGTGGCTAGTGCTACAGTTACGTAATGGCTGGATGTGTGTGTCTACAGTGGTACTAGTGCTACTAGTGCTACTAGTGCTACAGTTACGTATTGGCTGGATGTGTGTGTGACTATAGTGGTGGCTAGTGCTTCAGTTAAGTAATGGCTGGATGTGTGTGTCTACAGTGGTGGCTAGTGCTACAGTTCCGTATTGGCTGGATGTGTGTGACTACAGTGGTGGCTAGTGCTACAGTTACGTATTGGCTGGATGTGTGTGACTACAGTGGTGGCTAGTGCTACAGTTAATTAATGGCTGGATGTGTGTGACTATAGTGGTGGCTAGTGCTACAGTTACGTATTGGCTGGATGTGTGTGTCTACAGTGGTGGCTAGTGCTACAGTTACGTATTGGCTGGATATGTGTGTCTACAGTGGTGGCTAGTGCTACAGTTACGTAATGGCTCTGGTTCTCCTCTAGCCAATTTAATCAGTTTAAAAGCTTTGCCTCCTAAATGCAAACCTTCTGACAGAAATGCCTTTACTTTTAAGGAAGTGTATTCTATCTGTTCAGCTTTCTGTTTATGCATGCATACATCAAAACATGCACCACCAGCTCACAGTAGCATACGATACAATAGTCTTTAAACCTCACTCCGTTTTACAAACACTTCTCTAACCCAGGCATTCCAGATACATTTGCTTGTGTCTTTTCTGACCCTCACCGGAGCCGTCGGAAGGAGGGATGTGAATGAATTAAGGAAGACCCACTCAAACACTGGCACCTGTGCCTTCACATCACTCACACACATAGACTCGCGCGCACACACACACTTACACACAGGCAGACACACACACACACTTACATGCATGCACACACACACACACACACAGACAGACACACACACACCTCCTCCTCTCCTTTAATCAATTAGCCCTTTATTACATCAGTCCAGAGCTCTAGCAGCGCCACAAGCAGCTCATACCCACATCTCCCTGAGGTTGTGTGAGTCAGCGTCACGCTGTGGTGGACAGACAAACGATTTATTTCAACACCACGATTGACACTAGTGGTGTGTTTATATATTCACACGACCGTTCAAAAGTTTGGAAATGTCAATTTTTTCCATTTCAATGACATCAAGCTGAGCGGAAATACAGTGTACAACAAGTCAATTTGACACATACCACCTTCCTGAACGTTGTTGCTGACCAGGTTCCCCCTGTATTGCACTGATAATGTGCACCTCCCTGGACACCCCCCTGGACCTCCCTGGACACCTCACTGGACCTCCCTGGTCCTGGCTGCTGGAGAAAACTTGATTGCAAAAGATGCAAAGAAGATTGCGAAACAGTGTTGTTTGAATGACGGAGAGAACTCCTGGATCTGCAGCCTCACAGATTCAAGCTGACCTTCAGACCCAAGATATGATCGATTCATCTCACACTGTCAGATCACACATCTGCTGCCAACTCAGTAAAACAGAATTTTGAGGCAGGAGATCTCCGCCGAGAGAGAGAGAGAGAGAGAGAGAGATGTAAGACCGTTTGACGGCGTTTTGCCAAAACACATGAACATGCCAGAATCCTTCTGGGACAGTCTCCTGTGAACAGATTAGCCCAAATTAGAGATTCTCGGTAAAGCGCACCATCCTCTGTGTTTACAGAAAAACAAGAAGGAGAAAAAATAAAATAACACTTCCCCCCGCGGTCAAACATGGAGGAGGTTGAGCGCTTTTTTAAAGACTGCCTTGTTGCCTCTGGCACTTGGTGTCTTTGAAGATGTGCAGGGTTTCATGAAACCAGGAGAAAACCGCGGCTTTTTGGAGTAGAATGTGTCAGACAGCTGGGACTGCCGATGGTCAGGGGTATTCCAGCAGGACAATGATGACCACAAACACGCTTCATAAAGAACATAGGAGCTCAGATGTAAATCGTAAAATCTCTGCAGAGACCTAAAAACTGTATTTTTAGCGACCACATGTAGAAGAACACCACACTGGGCAGTCAGAGACCTAGGTCGGGGTTTCTAGATACCAGGCAGGGATGGTTTGAGCTTTCAGTACATTTCTCGTTGTTTCCACTACGTCTGGTTCCGATCACATGCTGTGAGTGTGAGAGGAGGAAGAGCTGATGATGAAGAGGGCCACTAGTCTCAGATGTGAGAGGAATTCACGGAGAGGTAGCGGGAGCTCACTGCTTGATAGATTGTCCGCACGAAGATCACCAGACCGATTCGCCAAACGAAATTAGCATGAATTAATCGCAGTGTTTCTCAGGACGTAATCTAAAGGTTTATTTAACTATGTGATGTTATTTAAAATTTAAATCCCCTTTTAACATGACCAATGCTGAGGACCGTACATATCCACCACTTAACGATTTTAATTACTATTAATTGTGAGTCTTACACTGTAATCGGAAACCATATGAGTTTCAGAGATTTTATCCTCTCCTTTTGCATTTTTTTTAAGGACTTGTAAATTAACCGAGACGACCGTTTTTTGCAAGCCCGTATTCTTCTGCTTGCAGATTAGTTCTGGGGTCCTATGGGTGAAAATGGGCCAGCATCACCCCCAGGTTTTGGGGAGTTCGAAAAAAAATCTAATATGATTGTCTTGCGTTGTCGTGCTTTCGCGACTCAATCGAGTTGAAAGGTTGTGGAGTCTGTAACCTCCGGCGCGTTGGGATTGTTGTGTATAATTCCTGGTGGGGGAAGCAGGCTTATAAGAACAGAACGACATCAGATGTGCTCCGGAAAACACACCTTGACATTAACTGTCCCGTGTCAGCCGGAAGTTGCTACGGTGAATTAGGGCCTTAATAGAAAATTGTATTATTTCTAAGGAAATAATACAATTACAGTCAAACTACAGTCAGTGAAAACATCTCTGGTAAAATCTGGTCATCTTCAGAGTGCCTGTAAGCTACGATTAATCAGGCGTACAAATGTACTGTGTCAGATGGTTGTTGACCAGAAAACAGTCGCCTGATCTGTGTGTCTGTGTGTGTGTGTGTGTGTGTGTCTGTCTGTGCTGTGATCTCCACAGGCCTGTTCCACAGAGCCATCATCCAGAGCGGCTCAGCCCTGTCCAGCTGGGCTGTCAACTACCAGCCCGTCAAGTACACCCGCATGCTTGCCGAGAGGGTGGGCTGCAATGTTCTGGACACCCTGGACATGGTGTCCTGCCTCCAGAAGAAGAGTGCCAAGGAGCTGGTGGAGCAGGACATCCAGCCCGCCCGCTACCACGTGGCCTTCGGGCCCGTCATCGACGGCGACGTGATCCCGGACGACCCCGAGATCCTGATGGAGCAGGGCGAGTTCCTCAACTACGACATCATGCTCGGCGTCAACCAGGGCGAGGGGCTGCGCTTCGTGGAGAACGTGGTGGACCTGGAGGACGGCGTCTCCGGCAGCGACTTCGACTTCGCCGTGTCGGACTTCGTCGACAGCCTGTACGGCTACCCGGAGGGAAAGGACACCCTGAGGGAGACCATCAAGTTCATGTACACCGACTGGGCCGACCGGGACAACCCTGAGACCAGGAGGAAGACGTTGGTGGCCCTGTTCACCGACCACCAGTGGGTGGAGCCCTCGGTGGTGACCGCCGACCTGCATGCCCGCTACGGCTCGCCCACGTACTTCTACGCTTTCTACCACCACTGCCAGAGCCTGATGAAGCCCGTGTGGTCCGACTCGGCACACGGAGACGAGGTGCCCTACGTGTTCGGCATCCCGATGGTGGGTGCTACTGAGCTGTTCCCCTGCAACTTCTCCCGGAACGACATCATGCTGAGCGCTGTGGTCATGACCTATTGGACCAACTTCGCCAAGAGTGGGTGAGCAGAATATTCAGAGACCCAAGCTGGGACCTCACCGCGGGGAACCGTTATATAGCGAAACCACGGTGTCATTCTTTCACAATATTTTACATTCATGTCTCTCCATTTGCAAATAAAATGTACTATAGATAAAACAAGTGAAGAATGTCCCCAATCAAGTTCCAAACATGTGCATAATTTATTGCGGGATTTGCGTAGATTTGTCACATTTAACATAACAATTTTAATAAATTTGAATATTTGAAGTAAAGAAAAATATTAAGAAATTGTCTTGTCGGATTCAATGTGTTCCAACGCCAGCACATCTGAATCAACATGTCTGTGAGCAGATGTTAACGTTAACAGCACTATGGTCACCTGCAAAAAAATGATGTAGTCAAACAATAATCTAAATCCGAAGACTGGAACAAAACTCATTTTCGTTAGTGAAATCACCCTATTAATGTATAGATCAGCATTAATATGCTATAATCACAAGCACAATTGAACAGCACCTTAAACAATTTGATTAATAGTTCATATATGATTGTAATTACCTTTAATTATTATTATCACAATTATTCCCATGAATTATGTGAGGCCTCTCCTCTCCTGTGTGGTAAAACAGCCACGCCGATGACATCGACTAACTTCCTGTTGACATCGACCAACTTCCTGTTGACATCCTCCATAACGAACCGGCTGATTAATAACTCGCCGCCTCGTTAATTATGCGCCTGACCTCTTGTCTCTGCTGTGTCTCCGCAGTGACCCGAACAAGCCCGTACCCCAGGACACTAAGTTCATCCACACCAAGGCCAACCGCTTCGAGGAGGTGGCCTGGTCCAAGTACAACCCCCACGACCAGCTGTACCTCCACATCGGCCTGAAGCCGCGCGTCAGGGACCACTACCGGGCCACCAAGGTGGCCTTCTGGAAGCACCTGGTGCCCCACCTCTACAACCTCCACGACATGTTCCACTACACGTCCACCACCACCAAGGTCCCGCCCCAGGACACCACCAACTCCAACGGCAAGCGGACCGGTGCCACCAAGCGACCGCCCGTCTCCACGGCCCACAGCAGCGACGGCGAGGAGAAGGGCCCGCTGATCGTGGCCAACCCCAGGGATTACTCCACCGAGCTGAGCGTCACCATAGCGGTGGGCGCCTCCCTGCTGTTCCTCAACGTGCTGGCCTTCGCCGCCCTCTACTACCGCAAGGACAAGCGCAGCCGCCAACAGGGCAACGGCGCCCCGCACCGGGGCAGCCCCCAGCGCCACGGCAACGACGTGAGCCACGCGATCACCAGCATCGACGACAGCCTGTCCCACCAGATGACCCAGAGCAGTCAGTTGAACCAGTGTGACACCCTGCATGACCTCCACGACCTCCACGACCCCCTGCACCTCTCGCCCAACATGGACTACACCCTGACGCTGCGCCGTTCACCAGACGACATCCCGCTGATGACGCCCAACAACATCACCATGATCCCCAACTCACTGATGGTCTTACCCAACATGCACCCCTACAGCACCTTCCCATCTGGGTATAACTCCACCGGAATGCCCCACTCCCACTCCACCACCCGGGTATAACTCCACCAGCCTGCCCCACTCCCACTCCACCCGGGTATAACTCCACCAGCCTGCCCCACTCCCACTCCACCACCTGGGTATAACTCCACCATCCTGCCCCACTCCCCACCACCTGGGTATAACTCCACCATCCTGCCCCACTCCCCACTCCCACTCCACCCGGGTATAACTCCACCAGCCTGCCCCACTCCCACTCCACCACCCGGGTATAACTCCACCAGCCTGCCCCACTCCCCCCACCTGGGTATAACTCCACCAGCCTGCCCCACTCCCACTCCACCACCTGGGTATAACTCCACCAGCCTGCCCCACCTCCCACCATCCTGCCCCACTCCACCACCTGGGTATAACTCCACCAGCCTGCCCCACTCCCACTCCACCTGGGTATAACTCCACCAGCCTCCCCCACTCCCCACTCCCACTCCACCCGGGTATAACTCCACCAGCCTGCCCCACTCCCACTCCACCTGGGTATAACTCCACCAGCCTGCCCCACTCCCACTCCACCTGGGTATAACTCCACCAGCCTGCCCCACCCCCACCAGCCTCCACCCGGGTATAACTCCACCAGCCTGCCCCACTCCCACTCCACCACCTGGGTATAACTCCACCAGCCTGCCCCACTCCCACTCCCACTCCACCCGGGTATAACTCCACCAGCCTGCCCCACTCCCACTCCACCACCTGGGTATAACTCCACCAGCCTGCCCCACTCCCACTCCACCCGGGTATAACTCCACCAGCCTGCCCCACTCCCACTCCACCACCTGGGTATAACTCCACCAGCCTGCCCCACTCCCACTCCACCCGGGTATAACTCCACCATCCTGCCCCACTCCCACTCCACCACCTGGGTATAACTCCACCAGCCTGCCCCACTCCCACTCCACCACCTGGGTATAACTCCACCAGCCTGCCCCACTCCCACTCCCACCACCTGGGTATAACTCCACCAGCCTGCCCCACTCCCACTCCACCCACCCGGGTATAACTCCACCAGCCTGCCCCACTCCCACTCCACCACCTGGGTATAACTCCACCAGCCTGCCCCACTCCCACTCCACCACCTGGGTATAACTCCACCAGCCTGCCCCACTCCCACTCCACCCGGGTATAACTCCACCAGCCTGCCCCACTCCCACTCCACCACCTGGGTATAACTCCACCAGCCTGCCCCACTCCCACTCCACCACCTGGGTATAACTCCACCAGCCTGCCTGCCACTCCCCACCCACCTGGGTATAACTCCACCAGCCTGCCCCACTCCCACTCCACCACCTGGGTATAACTCCACCAGCCTGCCCCACTCCCATAACTCCACCACCTGGGTATAACTCCACCAGCCTGCCCCACTCCCACTCCACCACCTGGGTATAACTCCACCAGCCTGCCCCACTCCCACTCCACCACCTGGGTATAACTCCACCAGCCTGCCCCACTCCCACTCCACCACCTGGGTATAACTCCACCAGCCTGCCCCACTCCCACTCCACCACCTGGGTATAACTCCACCAGCCTGCCCCACTCCCACTCCACCACCTGGGTATAACTCCACCAGCCTGCCCCACTCCCACTCCACCACCTGGGTATAACTCCACCAGCCTGCCCCACTCCCACTCCACCACCTGGGTATAACTCCACCAGCCTGCCCCACTCCCACTCCACCACCTGGGTATAACTCCACCAGCCTGCCCCACTCCCACTCCACCTGGGTATAACTCCACCAGCCTGCCCCACTCCCACTCCACCACCTGGGTATAACTCCACCAGCCTGCCCCACTCCCACTCCACCACCTGGGTATAACTCCACCAGCCTGCCCCACTCCACCACCTCTCCACCAGCCTGCCCCACTCCCACTCCACCACCTGGGTATAACTCCACCAGCCTGCCCCACTCCCACTCCACCACCTGGGTATAACTCCACCAGCCTGCCCCACTCCCACTCCACCACCTGGGTATAACTCCACCAGCCTGCCCCACTCCCACCACCCGGGTATAACTCCACCAGCCTGCCCCACTCCCACTCCACCACCTGGGTATAACTCCACCAGCCTGCCCCACTCCCACTCCACCACCTGGGTATAACTCCACCAGCCTGCCCCACTCCCACCACCTGGGTATAACTCCACCAGCCTGCCCCACTCCCACTCCACCACCTGGGTATAACTCCACCAGCCTGCCCCACTCCCACTCCACCACCTGGGTATAACTCCACCAGCCTAACTCCACCAGCCTGCCCCAGCCTCCCACTCCACCACCTGGGTATAACTCCACCAGCCTGCCCCACTCCCACCACCTGGGTATAACTCCACCAGCCTGCCCCACTCCCACTCCACCCGGGTATAACTCCACCAGCCTTCCCCACTCCCACTCCACCACCTGGGTATAGTGTGTCTGGGATAATAACACAAAGCGTTCACATGGGACAGAGATTGTAGAGGTGAGTTGAGGTGTGCTGTCCTGTACAGTAATTTATGATTGATTAATGGGTGGGTAAGATAAATTAGATTTTATGTTCATACCGCAATACACATGCAATGCTTTTTCTGGTCAAAGGGTGCATAATATTCTACTGGCAATGTTCGCTCACTCAGAGAGGTCGGCAAGTAGTGTCATTTTCTAATAATCATTTTCAGCCTCTGTGAGCTGGTTAAACTGAAAAAGTGCTTTTTATTTCCCATCGTTGTCTTTCGAGGTTAAAGCGTTTTGGAACTTGTAGGACCTCAGCATAATGTTTGTACAGTTGGATTTGTACAGGAAGCTTTTTTCTTAATATATCTGTTTTGATCTTCAACGACTCTTTGTTGAACAAGTGGCATCTGGACACATCACTGGCTGGACGGACATTTGTAAAAAGCGGAAAATCAGTGTTATTAAGCTATTTTATACATATTCCTCACGTTACACTCAACTTAAAAGGGTATTTTTTACTTATTGACTAAAGAATGGCTTGTTGCTGTAACATGCTCTGCTTAGAGAAATAATATGTTACTGTGATATTGATAATTTGAACCTTTACTACACTACAATATTGATAGCAATTTGTAGTAAA